>JAOTQJ010060366.1:0-13826 GCA_025642045.1 Solanum sejunctum | reverse complement strand
GGTAGGTGGTAGCCTGAGGGGTGGAGATAGCACCTAGCCAGGGACGATCCTATCAATGGGGGGTAGCCCGAGGGGTTCAGTATAACCTAGCCAGGGACGAACCCGATACAATTTTACCACTGTTCAGTTGGTCATTTGTTTTACAGCTGTGCACATATTGTATAGTAAAGGTAAAGTAATATAAAGAACATAAAGTACATGATTCCACAGTATGACCAAAGGTGGTTCCAAATCTTACACTGGTGCATGGTTTCATTATAGTTGTTACTTTATATACAGTATATCCTGCCTTACATACTCAGTATATTATCTCGTACTGATGTCCCTTACAGGTGCTAGTAGATCCCCCCAGCAGTAGTACAAGATATTCAGCGGCTGTTACTAAGCTCCAGGTTGCTTCGGGGCTTTGTATATGTCTATAGCTTATGTGTTTTTATTATAAAATTTGTTGAGGTGGGGCCTGTCCCGACCCTTATCAGACATTTTTCTTTATTTAGAGGCTTTGTAGACTATGTAAAGTAAATTGTGGTCATGTCTCGTACTTTAAATATCGTGGCCCCAATGACCTAGTCATATAAGTTCCTTTTGACTTGTTATCACTGTTTATCTGCTTTAAGGCATATCAAAAGTAGAAATCTCTTATAATACATATAAAATGCACATAGATACAGGTTGGTTCTCCCGAGCCTTATCGGCAATGGGTGCCAGTCAGCCCTAACGAGACTTTGGGGCATGACAATAAGGAAATTACAATTATGGGGCATTCCTAGGCAAGTGTGGGGCATTTCATAATTCTTGTTTTACATTATAAATATGATTTAAGTTTGAATTCTTCAAGTAATGATTTTATTATGCATATATACCCATTGGTGTTTGATAATATGATGCATTTTATGATACTAAAGCCATGTATTCTATAATGCCATGAAAAACTACAAAAGAACTTGTGAATCTTAGTTGGATTTCATGATACCCAAATTGGGGTTTCTACTACAATGTTGCTGGGTTCATTTGAATGACTTTTAAATGAATTGATTTTACTCCTCTCATGTTCTATACACTTGAATTGTATGATTTTAAGCATATGTGCATATACCCACCATGTTTAATCAAGTTATGTGACAAGCTTCTACGATGTGAAAGTCTTATGACAAGAAAGGCCAATTATGAATGTTATGAATCTATAAAGGGCTATTATGCATGTTAGGAGCTCAAGAGAATGTTAAGAATGTTATGAATGATATGAAGTCCTATCTTTGATGCTATGAGATATGGTCTTGATGAGCTACTCTATTATTATATTATGATTCTTATACTCCATTTTAACTCGAGGTCAAACGGTGTACAATATTTTTATGATTCTTAGATTAATTAACTTAAGAAGTTTCCACCTTTTTTTAAAAAAAATTATCTAGTGGGATCAAGGCCAATTTTATTATCTGGATGATAATATTTCGACCCTATTATATAAGGTTCTTTAGATTCATCCACACTTTCCCATTTCTTTTCTGTCCACTAAGCTTTTTCATGTGTCCTTTCATCTTCAATGCTCAGGTGCCAAAATGTCTCTCTATGTTTTCTATCATTCTCGTGATCTTCATGATGCTTTTGTAAGTATCTTCTTACTTGCATGAATCTACACCTACTCATAAACCAAAACTGATCTATGTTGCTTTCTAGTGTTCCTTGCGATGCTCCGCCATAGCCTCCTCTTTTATGGAACAAAGGCTCTACATCTCATTGAAGTTAGATCTGCAAGTATTTTCACCCCCATTTTTCCGTACCTATTCCTGTACCTTCTTCTCTCTCTGATCTGCTTTTTAACATTGGGTACAGGGAATGGTGTTCTTACTATAAGTTCCTTAAGATAGTCGTTCCTACTTGTAGATCCTGACCCCTTGCTGGAACATTCTTTAATAGGTAAGTGACTTTCGTGCTGCGTGTTATTGTCCATTTTTGTATCTTATTCTTTCCAACTTGTTATGAATCAGTTGATGTAGGAAATGGTATGTTCTTTGTAAACCCCTAAACTGACTCTCTTTTGATCAAGCAGTAACCCTTTTTTAATGGATGCAAGTTTTTGTAGCTAGTTGTTTGATCCCACTTGCTAAAAAATCTATCCATGTTAGTTGTGCTATATAGAAATTCCCTTTTGTATATATGTAATAAAGGCACTGTATATGGGACTCTGTTTTTTGATATTTACATCCTTTTCATGTCTCGTTGGAACTATAAATATCTTTTGCTTGTTAATGGAATCATCCAATACTGCTCTTTGTTGTAATTCTTAGGTATCTGATGCTTGTCTGTATTGAGTATTTTTATAGCTATGATAGGCAAATTTATGACCACTCTATACTACTGCATGCCTCCTATTATAACTATATTGGCTACAAAATTTGCACGACCATTTGCCTCTCTATATACATGATGTATCTGACTATTGATTGAACTCCTTAGACACTGGATCTCCTCCACAATATGCAAAATTTCCCAAGGAATTTTTCACTTTTTCACTAGAATCTTCCTTAACCCTAACAAGTCAGTTTCAATTATGATATTCCCATAACCTTGTGCCTTACAGTAAGTTAGGGCCTTAAGAATAGGCATGGCTTTAGCAAAAGTACTAGTGTTAACACTTAAGTTTCCCAATTCTACATATATAAGGTCTCCCTGGATATCTCTAAGGCAGAAACCATAAGAGCTGATGCTAGGATTTCCTTTGCTAGCACCATCAGTGTTGCACTTGACTCATCTTGTGTCTGGAACCTTTCAATTAATTATCTGATACTACAAAACTAGCATTTGCCTTTGTAAAATCTCAAATGAATCTATCCAAGACAAAGGCATAGTTTTCCATTGAGGATATGTAACTTTCATCAGAAGTTGGATGGTTCTGCTGCAGCTTTGCATAATTCTTTCCTTCTGTAATTGTTTTCCATGTTTGGTGTTATTTCTGTGCTTCCATAGCTCCCATAGAATAACGGCAAGAATAGCATGTAATGTCTTCCTTCCTCTTAAACCATCTACAAATCTCCAAGACAGGAAAATTGTTGGTGCTAGAAGTTGTCTATCCACATTGAAACCTGTACAAGTAGCAAAATGCCTCCAAAGCTTGAGGGCTATGGGGGCCGTTAGAAAAAGCTGGTCCAAAGTCTCCTCGTTACCATTTTGACAACACCAACACTTAGACACAATAGGAATACCCATCCTCTTTAGAACATCATCGGTAGTTACCCTTCTCTTCAACACTCTTCACATAAAGAAGGCAATTTTATAGGGAAGATGAGTGTTCCATATCCTCCTGAACCAGTGTACCCTGGTATGCCTAATAAGATGATAGGCAAACTTGACAAAAAAATTTCCATTAGGTTGCTGATGTTCACGCTCCAACAGTAAAGCAGTTGCTATTAAGTATAAACCTAACCAGAGGCTAGGGTCGAATCCATAGGGAATACAGGGATTATTTCAATTACCAATCGACTATATTCTCTAGAATTGGGGGGGCGGTTTAAAGATTGGAGTGAAATAACTACAAAAACAATACTAACAATCATTAAGAGACAATCAATTTGAGGCTCAACTTGGGAATTGTGTTTTACATGATTCATTAACTCAAATACCCCGAATAACATAACCTCAATCGGGACATCACATGCAAGATGGTAACTTAAGTTCTTCCAGCCCTTTTGTAAAGGTGAAGGTCGAGCTTCACCATAGCGCTTGGTCGGCAACCATGGTGTGCCAACTAACCCTTACTCATTGTCCCAATCAACCTCTCCTTGGTTGGGTTTGGTTGATTAGACGAGAACACATCAATAGAATGCTGTCACCCATTTCCTTTTCCTATTCATCACTACCTTGGCCGGGATCATGACACTAGGTGGGGTTTGGTGTTAGTCACCACCAAACAACAAGCAATCCGAAGGAAAATGGATAATACATGCAGATATCCAATTAAAGAAATATAAATAATCTGGGTTATCTCAAGCTAGCTACTCATGGTTCCCACAACCCCAAGTTGTGGGGGTTTAGCTACTCATGGCTTGGCCAAAATCACAACCAATGAATAGAACAAATATGGTTGAGAAATTACCCAAGAAAATGAAGAACAGAAACCACCTTGATGTTGAAATCACAATCTTGAATAATGGAGTTGAATTACAAGTGATTTCAAATTCCAAATTGGGTCTTCAAAGTAAAACACTATGTATCTACACTAAACCCTAGAAAAATATTCAATTCTCTACAAACTGTTTCTTTTAAAACCCCAACTTAAACTATTTATACTATTTACAAAAAGGACCTTAAAATAACTAAGAAAAGTTAGTCGGCAGCAGTTACAGATCGTAGGTACGATTCGTAGGGTGACCTACGAGTCGTAGTCTAGTTTTTATAATCAGCACTTAGCCTTTTGGACTTGACTGCTACGGTCCATGCTACAAGTCATTGTCTAGTCAATGACTCATAGTGTATTTCGTAGTCCAACCTTGTATTTCTTAGTCTATAATTCAACATTGTTAATCACTATGAGGTCCTCTTTTATGAGTCGTAGTGAGTACTATGACATGTACCCTAGGCTCATATAGCTGGCTTCAATTTCTCATATTTTGATATTTGGAAGCTGTTAATCACTACGACCATCTCCTACGACTTGTAACTTGGGCTATGACTTGTAGTGTGTCTCGTAGATCTTTAAATTTAACAGAATTTGCTACTTTTCCCCCAAAATCGGCCAACTTGTATTTTCTGAAAAACAAACGTAAAACATATAAAATCCATAAAAAGTCGCATTTAGAACATGCAAAATCCCTTGTTTTAGGCACCAAATATGTTATATTTTGACAGCACATCAACACCCTCGACTTATAATTGTTGCTTGTCCTCAAGCGATGACTCAATCTAGATGGATAATATGAAATATATAGAAATCCGCCTAATGGCATATATTTTACTCAATTTCAACCCAGGTACCCAAACTAGCATTTTCAAAACCTGATTGTATGACTACCAAGCAACACAAGGCATATTGATGCATTTAACAATCCAACTATGACAAGCTAAGGAGTATCAACGATCCACAATCACTCAACAAGTCATATTCTAACCATGCAATGCAAATGCCCTCACAGAAAAAAGTCCCTCTATTTCACTCAATAAGCAATTAAAGAAGATTGAGGGACTATGCAAGCATACTTACTCTCGCAAACAAGATTCACGCATGATAAACAATATCATAGGCTTGCCATATACTCACACTTTGATCTGTTGAATAGTTACATCAGGATCACTTTAGGACTAACTTCATAGGCTTTTACCGTAGGTTCATGGTGCTTTGATAAGGTATTTTTTGGCAATTAGTGACTAAAACCCATCCTTGAGCCACGTTGTTTTTTTTCAACATTTTCACCGTAATAACTCACCCATTTTGAATTTATTCTCCCTTATTCTTTATTTTCAAGCTTTTCTGGGTACTTTCTTTTTATCTTTCAGCTTGTGCCTTATTTTTGAACTTATTTTGCTATTCTTCTCATTCTAAGGTTACTTCTTTTTTTCTCACCAGGTATATGATTTTCCATTCTTTCTTTTATTCCCAACAAATCACTTCATTTTTGCTACTATAACACAAAATTAGCCACCCTCAACTTAGGCTTTTAGTCTGAGGTAAAGTACAAAATATTCATTCCCTAAAGCAGAGCCACTCTTGGTAGCCACCCTTAGCTTTGACTGTTTTGCCTCAATCAAGATTCATATGTTCAAGGATAGACTGGGGCCAAACAAGGTTAGGTTAGCTAGGTATCAAGAAAGAAATGGTATATATAAGGGTCAAACATTCAGAACAAGGGGTAAACTCTTTTATTTGGTAAGTCATTTAGGCAAAAGTGGGCTAATTTAAAGAACAACGGCCTAAGATCCCTTCCTAGTCAACAACATCTCCAGTCCAACTCGGAGTAACAAGGCAAGTTCTGAATCATGAATATAGCAAAATTAGCTCACACACATACATATGTCATTGCATACATAACCAACATACACTCTCAGATCATACTTCAAGCATTAACTTGCCTTTGATCGCTCCATCAGAATGAACATTGCCAAACCAATCACTCATGCAAGATCGCAAGAATAACCAATAATCACAAAAATTTGGTGGGTACCAATTTCTTCAAAACATTCAAAAACCATTCAAAGCTATGTACATGCCAAAAGTCTCAATCACCATATATCCACAAATTATCTAAAACACCTAAACATGCCAATTCAACATAAAAATAAAGTCATCCACAAAGAGAAATAAACATGGCAAAAAAACCTTGGGATATCAAAATTAGGATAGCTATTGACTAAAGGCTACTCAGATTTCACCCTAGTCCATAACTTCCCATACCCCACCAAAATGTTGTACTGTGTCCTCAAAGTATATAACAAAAGCAAAAAAAAGAACAAGGTGCATACCTTTGGTTACCTCCCAAGCAGCGCCTAATTTAGTGTCGCGGTACGACGAGATGAGCTTTAGCACTTATGCCTCCTCAAGGTCCCATTCTTCCACTATCTTAATTTCCTCTATATCTCTCATATAGAGATTGACTCATTGAGTATTGACCTTAAAGAGAGTCCCATCTTTGCTTTCTAACTCGATGGAACCATGCCTAAAAGTACATGCTACTCGAAAGGGCCCCATCCACCTAGATTTGAGCTTTCTAGGAAACCACTTCGATCAAGAATTGTAGAGTAGTACCAGGTCACTAGGTGCAAATTGATGATTCTCAATGCTGCGGTCATGTTAAGCTTTCATCCTTTGCTTGTACAATGCCGAGATCTCATAATCTCTCAACCTAAAGTCATCAAGTTCATTAATCTGCATCAACCTAGATGTATCTACGTTGTTCCAGTCTAGATTCAGATTCTTCAATGCCCACATAGCTTTATGCTCTAGTTCCACTGGCAAATGAAACGCCTTCCTAAACATAAGTTTATATGGAGACATGCCAATAAATGTTTTGAAAGCTGTGCGATATGCCCATAATGCATCATCTAATTTCCTTGACCAATCAGTGTGATTTGCATTCACAGTTTTAGAAAGGATTTGTTTAATCTCTCTATTCGACACCTCTACTTGCCCACTTGTTTGAGGGTGGTAAGGCATTAAAACTTGGTTTTTCATGCCATACTTTTAAAGGAGAGCTTTGAGGAGTCTATTGCGTAAATGAGAACCCCCATCACTGATGACAGCTCGAGGTGTTCTAAATCTAGAAAAAATGTTCTAGCGCAGGAAACTCATAACATTCTTACCCTCATTATTTGGCAAAGCTGTGACTTTCACTCATTTAGATTCATAATCCACAACAATCAAGATGTACTTATTTCTATGCGACCTAACAAAGGGACCCATGAAATCAATTCCCCAAACATCGAACAACTCAATCACCAAGATATGGTTAAGAGAAAGTTCCTACCTACGTGAGACTCCACCTTCTCTTTGACGTTTATCACAAGCTTTAGCATAGTAATGAGCATCTTCATGTATAATGGGCCAATAATATCCATATTACAACACCTTGTAGGCTGTATGAGTTCCACTAGGATGGCCACCGACTAACGAGGAGTGGCAGGCCTTGAGGATGCTCCTCATCTTCACTTTTGGGACGCATCTACAAATGATTCCATCAGGACATATGCGGAATAGGTGTGGGTCATCCTAGAAAAAATTCCTTACATCATGCATGAACTTGCGATGTTGATGGGTATTTAGATTAGGAGGCATAATATCACTAACCAAATAATTTGCATAATTTGCAAACCATGGTTTAATAAGTTCATGTAAAGCTGCCATTACGTTTTCATCAGGAAAAGAGTCATCGATCTAAATGCCATCACCAAACTGCATCATAGCCCCATCTTTCAATTTGGAAAGGTGGTCGACAACTTGATTCTCTGACCCTTTTTTATCAATCATATCAAAATTGAATTCTTACAGTAGAAGTACCCATCTAATCAGTCTTGGTTTTGCATCCTTCTTGGCCATCAAATAGTTGAGTACTGCTTGGTCTGTATGCACTATCACTTTGGCTCCTAATAAATACGAGAAAAATTTCTCAAATGCAAAGACCAATGCAAGCAATTCCTATTCTATGACCGTGTAGTTTTTTTGGGCTACACTCAGCGCTTTGCCGGCATAGTAAATTGGATGTAGAACTGTCTCCTTGTGTTATCACAAAACCACACCTAATGCAACCCTATTGGCATCACACATTATTTCAAATGGGTTTGACCAATCAGGAGGCATAACAATTGTTGCTTAACCTTTTCTTCAATACTTCAAAAGCTTGCATACAAGCATCATTAAACACAATTTGGCATCCTTCTCTAATAGCTTGTACAATGAGTGTGAAATGTTGTAGAATCTTTTATGAAACATTGGTAGAACCCTAAATGACCCAAGAAGCACCTATCACCTTTTACTGAGATGGGTGGTGGGAGTTTCTCAATTACTTCAATTTTAGCTTTATCAACCTCAATGCTGTTGCCCAAAATTATATGGCCCAACATAATACCTTCTTTGACCATGAAATGACATTTCTCCTAATTTAATACCAAATGACTTTCCACACATCTTTGCAAAACATATGCAAGTGTGCCAAACAATCCTCAAATGACTGAACAACCATACTGAAGTCATCCATGAACAACTTAATGGTGCTCTCCACCATGTCCAAGAAAATAGATATCATGCACCTTTGAAATGTAGCTGGAGCATTGCACAATCCAAATGACATTCTTTTAAACTCAAATGTATCATATGGGTAGGTGAAAGTGGTTTTCTCTTGATCTTCTAGAGTAATGAAAATTTGATTGTACCTAGAATATCCATCCAAGAAGCAGTACCAACCCTTTTCCGCAAGTCTATCAAGCATCTGATCCATGAATGGCATCAGAAAGTGATCCTTTTATTTTGAGACATTGAGCTTTATGTAATCCATATACACCCTCTATTCGGTAACTTGCTACATAGGAATTAATTTATTTTTAGCATTTGGCACCACTGTGATGCCCCTTTCTTTAGAACACACTGAATTAGGCTCACCCACTCACTGTCGATAATATGATAGATTACTCCTGCATCTAACCACTTGATGATTTCTTTGTGAACCACCTCTTGCATAGGAAGATTTAACCATCTTTGATGCTCAACGCTAGGTTTGTAGTCCTTAACTAGCTGAATTTTGTGAGTGCATATTCTGGAGGGGATACCAATTTATATATGCAATATTCCACCGAATAACCCTTTTGAATTGTTTAAGCACTGATAAAAGGGCCTTTGCCTGATTTTCACTCAAGTCTACAATAATGATGACTCGTAATGTATCATCCTCTCCCAAAAATACATACTTCAAGTGTTATGGGAGTGCTTTCAGTTCTAACTTCTGTGGGATCTCTATGGAAGGTTTTATGGGTGGAGATTTCCTATTCTTCATATCTAGCTCTAACTTTGTCTGACGTCTAGGCCCAAATGATATCCCAAGAGCATTCACTGTTTCCTCATAATCTGGGATGCTGTCAGTATCAAAATTCATCAATACCACCTCTAAAGTATAAACTCCTAGACGTAGCTCAATTGAGACCTCTGATTCGTCATCATCATCAATAGTTTCAATCACCGAGACTACCCTCAAATCATAGTCCTTCCTACCTTATTGACAGACCTGAAACATCACTGCTTTTTCACCAAACCTGAATGTGAGTAGTCCTTTTTCCATATCAACCAAATTGCAACCTGTGGCTAAGAAAGGCCTCCCAAACATAATAGGAACTGCAAAATCAACCTCATAGTAAAAAATAATAGAATCTATAGGAAATATAAATTGTCTACCTTTACCAGCACATCATAAAGTATCCCTATAGGTTTCTTGACGGTTCTGTCTGTCATTAGTAGTCGCATCTTTGTAGGAATAGGAGTACCCAAACTAAGCTTTTTGAAGATGAAAAGTGGCATCAAATTTATGCTAGCACCCAGATCACAAAGTGCTTTGGCAAATGCTAATTCTTTAACAGTGTATGGTATGGTGAAACACCTAGGTCTTCGCATTTTTGGACCAATGACTTGGTAGTGATGGCACTACAATGTTGAAAGCTTTGGGAAAGATCTTGACTTACTGTTTTCTTCTTCTTGACTAGATCTTTCATGTACCTTGCATAACCCAACATTTTCTCTAAAGCTTCAATTAAGGGGATATTCACCGACAATTTCTTGAGAATTGCTAGAAAGTGCTCGAACTTGCTTTCTTCCTCCTTCTTATTAATTCTTTGATGAAAAGGAGGAGGAGGTCTTGGGAAAGTCTTGTACTTTCTAGGTTTGTCCTTCTCCTTAATCACTTTAGCTTCCTCATCAACATTCTTTTCACAATCTTCATCAACAACCATTGATATTGATAAATCTATGGTGCTCTTCCCATTACTCGTCATGACCGTAATACAATGCCTATCATTCTTTAGATTTTGAACCATATTTCATGGCAAAGTTCCCTTTTGACTTTGGTTTAATTGAGAAGACACTTGACCAAATTATTGCTCCAATTATTTAATAGCCACCAAATAAGACTCTATCTTTTAATTGATACTAGAAATATATGATTTCATCACTTTTAAAGTCTCGTATTGATGGTCGGTCCTCTTCAATAACTTGTCAAACATTTCCTCTATCCTAGAATTTCTAGACTCGACATCACGATTATGGGAAGGTACATGGGACCATTCCTATATCTATCTCTTCGAACCCAACTCGGCCTTTGACACCCTTTCTATTTCATAATAACCACAACGGTTATCTCTACATGCACCCTCTCTATTGTAGTTCTGACCTTGATTTCTAGAACCTTGCCGCCAATAGTCCGAGCTGGACCTTGGGCACTATTTTGGAAACTTGCTGCTTGATTACTCACAAAGCAAACATCTTTATCAAAGAAGTATTCTTCATACATGGGTTCCTACAGTGGTTTATGAGTCACCGCATAAACACTTGATTGGTTTTGCTTCGACAACAAATCTATACTTGTGCGAAATTGAGCAAGTTGTTGCATGATCTCCTCATTTACCTTTGCTTGCTCAGTATTAGTGTTCACTGCGCATGAGGTGTTCATATCACCTCTCTCTTTTTGGCCCCATACTCTATTTATTTTAACACTTGCTCCATTCTTTTGATGATTCATGCAAAATGTTGATGAAGAAATATGCCTCCCATAATGGTATCAGTACAAGCTTGACTATTCTCGTCAAGAGCTCGATAAAAGATCTCCACTAAGGTATTATCAATAATTTTGTTATCCAGAACTATCCTCAAGCACTTGGTAAACCTTTCCCATGTTAAACTAATCAAATCACCTGACAACTGCTCGAAGTTGTTGATTTGATCTTTGAGTTTAAGCTTTTTGGACCTTGAAAAATACCTCTCTAAAAAGGCTCTTTGTAACTTGGCCCAACTAGTGATTGAACTTTGTAGGAGTTCTGACAACTATATTACCACATTTTCAGTAAGAGATTGAGGGAACACTCATAAGATAACAACATCTATCGAGAGATTTTGTGTACCTATCACACCTTTGCAAACAAACGCAACATTATGAAGATAACTATGTGGATCCTCTGAAGGTAGCCCAATAAAAAAATCATGATTTTGAAGCATTTGTAGGAGACCACTAGACACGGTGAAATTAGTGTCGACCAGTAGTGGTGGTAACACTATCGTTCTTGTGACATTTATGGCCATAGGGTTCAACCTATATTGATTCCAACCATATGCATTTTCATTGAAATCCCTATGGTGTGGCCTATTCTCCTTTTGAGGTGGGTTTTCGTCTCTACACATGTCTTCATCTTGTTGACCAATAGCTTCATCAATTGCGATGTCCTCATTTTCTTGGACCATTCTTCTTGTAATTTGGTGGATCTCCAAGTTGGTTGGAACTAAAGGATTGCCTTGACTCCTTGTGTTGGGCATATAAACCTAATGCACCCTTAAATACAAACAAAACAATAAAAATAAAAACAAAAGTAAAATACAAAAGAATGTAGAAATTAACACTTTAATTAACCACTAGTGAAATCAAGTCAAAAACCTAACCGCGTTCCCCGACAATGGCGCCATAGATTTTGATGTTTATGCTCCAAAAGTAAAGTGATCATTATCAAATATAAACCAAACTAGAGGTTGGGGTTGAATCCACAGGGAATATAGGGTTTGACCAAATTGACTCACCAATAATCATTTCAAGTACCAATCAACTATATTCTTTAGAATGAGGGGGGCGGGGTTTGAAGATTAGAGTGAAATAACTATAAAAAATTATACTTACAATTAGAAAGAGACAATCAATTTAAGGATCAACTTGAGAATAGTGTACCCCATGATTTACTAACTCAAATACCCCAGATAACATAACCTCAATCGGGACATCACATGCAAGACAGTAACTTAGGTTCTTCCATCCCTCTAGTAAAGGTGAAGGTCAAATTTCACCATAGCTCTTGGTCAGTACCATGGTGTGCCAACTTACCACTACCCATTGTCCCAGATAACCTCTCCTTTGTTGGATTTGGTTGATTGAACGAGAACACATCAATCAAATCCTGTCACCCATATTCTTTTCCTATTTATCACTACCTTGGTCGGGATCATGACACTAGGCGGGGTTTGGTGTAGGCCACCACCAAACAACAAGTAATCCAAAGGAAAATGAATAATATATACAAATACCTAATTAAAGAAATGTAAATAATCTGAGTTATCTCAAACTAGCTACTTATGGTTTCCATAACCCTAAGTTGTGAGGCTTTAGCTACTCATCGCTAGCGTAAAATCACAAGCAATGAAAAGAATAAACATGGTTGAGAAATTAACTAAAGAAAACAAAGAACAAATTCCACCTTGATGTTGAAATCACAAGCTTGAATAATGGCATTGTAACGACCCCAAAAAGTGCCAAAAATGTGCCTCGAAATACCCAGAATTTTAATTTTCATATATCTCAAAATCTATTTGTCATTTCAGAGATTTGACTTCATATTCTTGTTCAAGAGGTACAAAATAGTGGTACAAGGGTCTAACCTTGATTTTAAAGCAAAGGAATCATTTCATGAAATTTTCACATGGTGCAATTTTTAGTGAGGGTCCGCGACCTCTCCACGATGCGGAGAGGTGTAAATTCTACACTATTTTTCTTAGTCCGTCCAGATTTTTCTAAATATTGAGCCTAAGTTTTTTCAAATGTGTTTTTACCTATACTTAGTCTTATTTCACCCTCATATCATCCTAAACATTCCCTAATAATCACCAAAATACTTAGCCAAATATTACTCCCAAATTCAAGTACCAAAACCCTCATCTGGATCTAAGGAATTCATTCAAACTTCAAGTCTCCATTAAAGTCTTCTTCAAGAAATTCTATAAAGTTAAGGTATGTGGTGTTGAACTATTGGGTCCTTTCACCCATGGAGCCTAAGCCTCCTTCCTATTTACTAATATTGTATAATTCAAAGTTGATTTTACATGTGGGTCTTGTATATTGAGAAATTTTCAGTGATTTTACTTCATGAAAGTATGGTTGTTTAAGCATGTTTTGAACTCTAAATCTTGGATCTAATGTTGGATTTGATGAGGAGTTTTGATATGAATGTCTTGGGGGTTTTGCAAGGTGTTGATTTATGGTTTTACATTGGATTTGCTTAAATGATTTTATCTCTAAATTGCATGGTCTTTTACCCCCATTACCCCCCCCCCCCCAAGTGTTTGATAAAATTTCTGGCTAGGATTTCTTAAGGAATTGAAGGTC
>JAOTQJ010060355.1:0-13826 GCA_025642045.1 Solanum sejunctum | reverse complement strand
TTCATTACTTGCCACAATTTTGCTAAGTTATCTCCATCCATAACTTTTGAGTCCTTAAAAATCCATGAATAGTGTTCATTTGACCGAAAGTTAAATAGTTGGAAAGCTATGGATTCTATTGTTTCGAAATTACTTTAAAAATTGTTTGATGTTTGTTTAGTAATGTGTATGATGAGAAATTAAGCAGGTTCCTTGAAATCACTTTCATGTGAGAAGTTGAGCAATTTTGACAAATTTCATAAACGAATAATTTCTTGATTTCAAAAAAAAGAACATTGGGCATATTACTAAGTTTTTGGAACTAGTTTTTATGCATGTGATTCTCACAACTCTATTCGTTCCATTTTTGGTTTCGCTCACCAATTCCTGGGCCAATTATTATCGTGCTTATGTATAACTATATGTATATATGTATATATGTTCCGAAGAAGGTTGGATACGGCGGGTCGGTTTGCCCATGGGCCGTCTTTGCTTAGTTTGGAGACATAAGGAGCTGGGCTTGGGATATGTTGGCATCATGACATGTGGGTTCTTTTCCCCTTTGCCCCAGCCCAAATGAGCGCGTAGCCCCTTCGCCACGGCTCACTTATATAACGGGCATGATGACCTTTACACATTATGATACGTGAGTGCCTGACCGCTTCTCCTTGGCTCACCTATCCTATGACGTGAGTGTGTGTCCCCTTTGCCTCGGCTCACCTATGTTACAGTTGGGATTTGTGTTGGAGATTTCGGAGATTTGAAACTTCTAGTGTTATGTTATGGTATGGCACGAGTTTAGAGGTCGCCATCGTTCCCGTCCGATATGCATTATTTGGATGTCTAAATAAAGAAATATTTTGATGTTTACATACATGTTTGACTTATATATTTTATTCAGATTATTACTCTTGCTTATATTTCATACTTTCCGCTTTACATATTCGATATGTTTTTTGTACTGACCCCCTTTCTTTGGGTGGGGGGCTGCGTTCATGCCCGCAGGTATCGACATACAGGTTAGAGAGCCATCTGTCTAGGATCTCTATCTACTATTGACGTGCTCCCTTTGCATCAGGAGCAGATCTTTTGGTATATATATGTACACATATTTTCTATATTTTGCATTTATGTATATTCGAGGGTATGACAGGGCCCTGTCCCATCCTATGATTCAGTTCGTATGTGTAGACGTTTGTGGATACATGTGGGTGTGGGATATTGTGTTTGGTATGACTTCGTATGTATGATACATTTTTTGGGAGGTTCTACCGCAGCGGTGACCTTGTCGGCCCGCCTATATATATATATATATATGTATTTTGATGTTGGCTGTTTGCTGGGTTCGCTGTTTGTAGGTGTGGTTAGTCAGTAAAACAGAGAAAACTCTGCTGAAATTTTGATAAATTTTTTAGCTGTTATAAATGGAAATCCAATTTAGTATTTGTCTGGGCACCCAATCGGCACTAATTATGATCCCTGGGTTGGGTCGTGATAGCTTTACTATTAACTTTTCTGCATTGAGGATAATGCATAGTTTTTTCATTGGGATATGGGTAGTTATAGGCCTCATTGAAGTCTGAGTAACCATGGCCTATAGGTATCCTAAATTTTTAATTTGAGGGGTTCTCTTGCTGTGTTCTTTTTCCCTAAGGATATTTATTTTCTATTGAACTGAAATGTTTAGGATGTATAGGTAGTATTAGAAGCATGTAGTACTGATGTCTATGATATATGTTTGTTTTTGTGGGAATATGATACCCACCAGAAAATTTTGTTAGTTAGTTTTGATTGAAACCATACATGTTTGATTGTTTGACAGTGCTTGTTCTGATAAGTGAGGTTAAATTATGATGAAAAGTATGATTTGGGAGTCCTTGTTAATAGTGTAATCAATGTCATGTTTGTGTGAGCTTTCTTTGCTAGATTCTTATACTATGTTTCAATTTAGAACTTGCCCTGATACTCTGACTTAGAATGTAGGTTAGTTGAATAAGAAAGGATCTTAGGTCATTGTTCATATTAGTCCACTTAGCCTAAATAACCAACCAAATGTGTAATGTATCCCATGATTCCAATGTTTGAGCCTTGCATGTACCCTTTTCTTTGTAAAAATCTAAGTTACCTAGCCTTATTAAATGTAAAATCATGAAATTGCCCTAAGTCCTTTCTTGAATATTATGCAGCTTGACTGAGGAAAAAAGCTTAAGTTGAAAGTGGCTATTAAAAGTGTCTTGGTTCATAGGTTGGATATTGTGCACCTCAACTCAGGCCAAAAAGCCTAAGTTAAGGGTAACTAGTATAAGGGTAACCATATAAAATAAGGTGGAGGCTAGTGATACATGGAAAATAGGACCAAAATATGCTTTGTGTTCAATAAAAATGAGTAGATGCCTAATCAATGGGCTAAAAAGAAAAAATAATATGAAAACAAAAGGCAATGAGCTAAACAAATGAGAGTAAGGCACCCAAAAATGCTTGAAATAGGAGAAGGGGAGAATGAAGTGAAAAATTGACAAGTGTTGGTAGTGCAAAAGTATAGAATAATGCAGTGTCAAGGAGGGCCTTTAGTCAATGTTCCCAAAACATCACACTAAAGCCCTCTAAGCCTAAGTTACAAGCCAGGAACATCCTATAGTGATCCTAGGCCAAGTAGTCAAAGGACATAGTCATGAGTATACGGGCAAGCATATGGTATTGAGAATAGTATTTGAATATCTTTCGTGAGAGTGAGCGATTTTGTGTAGTCATAAGTATTGAATCTGAAAATATCTTGATGAGTGGGACATGGGACTTCTTTCTATGAGGGCACTTACATTGCATTGTTCATACTGGAATTATTCAGTTATTGTTGCTTATCATTGATTACCTTGCTTGTCATAGTTGCACTGTCACATGTATTTATCTGCATTGGTTTGCTTGATAGCTATCTAATATGCATTTACGAGTGGTGTGGGTGTCTTTCCTGAGTTTGAGATGATGTGTCCCATTAGATTGAGGTTTGTTTGTTACTGTATTGCTTATGTAGATTGAGTCCATCACTTGAGGACAAGCAACAATATAATGTTAAAGGTGTTAATGTGCTATCAAAATACAACACTTTTGATTATTAAAACTTTGAATCTTGCATGTTCTTAAAGCGCTGTTAGTATATTTGATGTGTTTTTATGTTTGTTTTGTAGGATTATAGTGTTTGGCATAATTTTGGGCTAAGTGCACAGATAATAACACTTTTGCTATTCTATGACACCATCTATGGGCCGTTGAAGTTTCCATGGGTCGTAGAGTTAGTTGCGTAGCAAAATCCAGTGAAGGAAAGATTTTTTGAAGTTGAACCCACAAACATGCAGATGAGTTGTAAAACTGTGTAGAGTCATAGATAGGTGTTATACCTTGGGAATTAGAAAGTGGAGAGTTTTTGCAAATTCATCAAGTGAAACCCTTCATGGGCTGTAATTCTTTATATGCCCCGTAGATACGTCTCATAAAATTCAACCCCCATAACTGAAGATGAAGTCCATGAAGCTCCGACTATGGGTCGTAGAACTTTATTTAGCCCGTAAGGAGAATCATAGAGCCTGTTGAATCCCGTTATCTAATTTATATTTGGTTTTGTATTTTAAATACTATAAATAGATTTTTTTAAGGTTATTTTACATAGTGTAACCAGAGAGAGTCATTAGAGAATGTGAGAAACATTGTGAGACACTTGGAAAATAATATTTTGTGATCTTAATTCGTACTTGAGACTTTTATCTAATAGCTTGGAGTTCTTGTTCTTAATTTCATTCTTCTAGGTGCTTAATTATGCTATTCAATATCATATTTCTTGCATCCACAATGATAATGAGTAGCTAATCCATAACTAGGATTTTGAGAACCATGAAGAACTAACAAGTTTCGTTATTTTTGGAAAGTGTGCATGCATGTATTAATTAACTCTCTTTGTTTTGATTGCTTTATAACGTTGGCCAACATTAAAAGTCGCCTAGTGTTACTTACCTGATCAATGTAGTAGTGAATAGGAAAAGAGATTAATTAATTGGGTTCAATTGATGTTTCTCATCCAATCAACCATGCTGGATCAAGGGGAGGTTGTACTGGAACAATAGGTAAGGGTTAGTAATGTCGCATTGTGCGTATGGATCAAATCATGTAGTGACATTTACCTGTCACCTGGATTAAAAGGTTTGATAAACTTAACTTACCATTCTGCATGCTACACATTAGAAAATAATGCGATAATCTGGCAATATCGAGTTAGGAGCAGATAACTATGAACTTTGTAGTAGGCTTCCTATGTAACTTTAAAAGATTCAATGCTTTTTAGGTCATCGTAGGTTAGTTAACCATGTACACTTACTTTCTTCTAACTCAAACTTCCAACAATTCAAAGAGATTAACTCAAATCTACATTTAATAGGTCGTTCATTTGCATAGGGTGCTAGTGTCTATCAGTTTTTATCATGGTACTCAGCTCACATAATGTTTTTGGTATGTCTATTTAGCGGGAGTTGGGTGCCAAAAGTGACATAAACATAACTTATCATCCACAAACTGTCAGTTTGAGAGTACTATTCAGGTTTTGAAAGATATGCTTTGAGACTGTGTCAACGATTTAAGATATTAATGGGACAAGTCCCTAGCTTTAGTAGAGTTTTTATATAAAGTTTCAGTTACCATTCGAGTATTCATATAGTTATCTCATTGATTTTAGATGTTACTAGGTTGCTCTCCATGCATACCATATATATTGATGAATTCTATTAGGCCATAGACTATTTTTTAAGTTCTATTTTTACTACATGGGCTGATGAGCTCCGACAGTTCATAGACTACATTCTGGGTTTTACTTTGTACATGTATATGGCAAATATCCATTGCATAATCTTATAACCTTATCTTTCTATTTTTGATTGACTTGTATTAGCTGTTGAATCATCATTATTACATTATCTTCACTATATGTAATAACATGCATGTTTTTGGAGGTTTTGATTCATGGTGTTAGCAGTATCATGCTTCTTTTATTCATTTATTTTAAATTTAAGCTCAATTGGCCTATGATGCCTACTGAGTACTCCATATTTTCGTACTCATACTAAACACTCAACATCTTTTTCTAATGCAACACCTAGTACTAGCCACCCTTGTTGATTCAAGATCTTGTAAGGTCGTCATTGCTAAATTGTGGTTAGCTCTTAACATCCAGAGATATACTACATTTTCTCTTTGTAATGTCTATGTGTTTTGTATTTTTATTAGACAAAACTAATGAATATAGTCCCTTTCTTTCCTTATGTGCTCTTATACTGGTGATACCATGTTTGGAGTTTGGTTCGTATGTCTATTTCATCCTACTTGGTAACATTTAGACTGTCACTGTATATTTAGTAGCACTATTTATATATGTAAACTTCGACTTCTTTGTCTATTTTATTCTGCGAAGACTTATTTTTTGTTATTAGGCTACCACGTTTGAGTTTGTTTTGACTTTCCTACTGACGATTTAAATTAGGTGCTATAATGGCTTGATTTTGGATCCTAACATCGAACACAAACAATTTAAAGGAAAAAATAATCAACATTTCATTTAGCTTAAATCACAAAATTACATATTCTTATATAGTAAAAGGATGATCTATATTAAAATCATATATATTATATATATAAATATAAATAGATAACAAAGGTTAATGATATGTTTAGACTAAAAGGTGAAAGAGCGTATTCTTGAACCAAAAATGAAGTTTGAGGTATTTTTAGACCAAAAGGTTGAATTTTGGTATTCTTGAGTCATTTTCAATATGTTAGGGGTATTCTTGATCAAAGAAAAATAGGTTGGGGGTATTTTTAGACTAAAAGATGAAATAATGATATTTATGAGCAGTTTTTTTCATAACTAAGGGGTATATGCACATTTTCCTTAATTAAATAAGGAAAAAAATCGAAGTCTTTAAATTTTTAGTTTGTCTCTTTGATGTAACCCATAATTGTAATTTATTTTTAATTTTAAAATCTTAAATATTATGTCTTTTAATATATTTTAAATAGGAAAAAATAAAGAAGTAAAATTTTAGAAAATTTTAAAAGACTAAATATTAGGAGTGTTTACATCTTACAAATAAGTATTTAATGACTTTAACTGTAATCAATTTCAAAGTCTTAATTATTCAAATAATAATCAAATGATAGTTATTTTGATAAAAATAATGCTCTACAATTTTATCTACTGTAGGATCTTTTAATGAAGGGAAAATATTTCATTAACATTTCTAAGGACCTTAATTGTTTGAAGTCAAGAGAGAGATCCTAGTTTTTATAACGGAATATAATTCATCATCTTCATTGTTATTATGAATTTCATGTCATTTACTCTTAAAGTTTAAGAAAATAACAACTAAATTTAATTCAAAAATAGACTTGAACTAACATTGTATTTTTTTCAATAAGAAAGCGATTTGAAATGACCCCAAAAAGTGCCCCAAAATATGCCTAGAAAGTTTCCGAAATTATAATTTTCTTATATCTCAAAAACCATACGTGATATAAAAAATTTGACTTCATATTCTTGATCAGGGGATCAAATTGAGTGGGAAGTGGGTCTAACCCTGAGTTTAGAGCAACCATATCAAAGTTCAAAATTCCCAAAATGCAATATCCAGTGAGCTTTTCGCGCCCTTGGTGCGATGTGCCAAGGGCGTGCACTAGTGTTATTTTTGGTCCAGTTTTGACTTCAGTCCAAGTCTTTTAAATCTTGGGCCCAAATTTTCTCAAATGTGAAAATACATATACTTAGCCCTTTTCATCCTCATATCATTCTAAACATTCCCAAATACTCACTCAAACACTTAGCAAGATATTCTACTCCTAAATTCAAGTCTCAAACCCTCTCCGGATCTTAAGGTTTTCATTCAAGCTTCAAGTCTCCATTTCCAACTTCATCAAGTTCATCTCCAGAGCTAAGCTATGTGGATTTCTTTCATGGGATCCTTTCACCCATGATGCCCAAGCTTCCTTTTCCTCAAGTTTGCATGATTTAAAGTTGATTTACAAATGGGTCTTACGTATTATGAATTTTACTGCACACTAAGTTAGGGTTTATGAAATTGTGATTGTTTTGCTATGTTTTGAACTATGAAACCAAGATCTATTATAAAGTATGATGAAGGTTTTTGATGTATGTTACTTGAGGGTGTTACCAAGTATCTAGTGAAGGTTTTACATTAAATTTTCTAGTATGATTTCACTCTTGAATTGAATGATTTTACACTAGCACTACAAACCCTCTAAGTGTTTGATAAAATGTTCGTTTATGGTTTTTTAAGGAATTGAAGGTCTAATGAATTTCTTATGAGTTGAATGACTATATGATTATTAAAGGAATATATGTATATGCTGATTAAGAGAGTGTATATATATGATATTATGTCTATAGTGTTAGGGGATGACCAAGTCTAGCTCGGGGATTATAGGCCTAGGTAACCTTGTTGAGGGGTTTACACCTCGTCCGCCTAGCTCGGGGGTTTGTAGGCCTGGGTAACCATGTTGGGAGTTGGTATCCATCAACCTTGATGGGGGATTTGTACTCCATTAGCCTTGTTGGGGGTTTTGTGCTCCATCAACCTCATGAAGGGGTTTGTACCTCATACACCTCTCTAAGGAGGTGGTAGGCCTTGCATTGACTAAGAATGGTCACTCCATACACTTGTATTATGATCTATATAAGCATGATTTCCTCTAAGAAACATTCATTCGTGTTATATTGCTATTATGCTATCCATAGAGTATTATTATGCATTTTTCCTATGATGCCTATATATTGTTGCATTGCGTCCAACATGCTTAGTACATTCAAACATACTAACGCATACTCTATACCTACATGATGTCACCATGTAGGAACCGGAGCACTTTTTAATCATCCTCCTCCTCCACATGGCTAGTACGATTTTCTCTTAGGCTTGTTGGTGAGTCCTCCAAACCCGGGGATGTTGCTTATGATCTCTTGCTATGTATTAAGACTATCTTTTTTTTAATTATGTATTGACTATGAGGGTGAGCCCGATTGTTTGTCATGGCCTTGGCTCTTATATATGTATTAGAGGTGTTGGGGGACATGTAATGTATATATTCTATGAGCCTTGACTCTGTTGTTCTTGATGTCTATGATATCAAGTTATCCCTTAGCCTCGGTTATCCTAGTTTGTTATCTCTTGTTATGTCTTTCTACTGCAACCAATAATGTGTAATGATATGGTAAGAAGTTTGCTTGGTGACCCTTAAGGTTTCCCATGCGTCGTGTTACATCTAGGCCCTAGGCTTAGATCATGACAAACTTAATATTAGAGCACTAAGTTGTTTGATCCTCAGTTGTAACATACCGCACTGATTAGAGTCTCTTTCATTATTGTGTTGTGCACCACAAAATTAGTAGGAGGCTATGAGATGTTTTAGGAAATGTTTCCCTTCTTCATGTTCTAAGTCATTCTATAGAATTAAAGTAAGTTTTTCCCCCCTAAAGATTGTTCTTTACTATGCTAAATCATGCCTAACACAATCGGAAGATGAGCCCGCACACCCGAGGAGCAACTGGCCAATGGAGAGCTCCGAGATGCTCTCACTTTTCTTGCACAAGTTGTGTCTAATCAAGCCAATCAAGGGTCCCAAGCCCCTCATGCTCCTACACCGGCTTCTCGAGTGAGAGACTTCATGAGAATGAATCCCCTAGAATTCTATGGGTCAAAGGTAGATGAGGACCCTCAAGATTTTATTGATGAGGTCTACAACATATTGGCTATCATGGGTATGAGGTTAGAAGATAATGTGGAGTTGGCAGCCTACCAACTCAAAGGGGTAGCACGAATATGGTACAACCAATGGAAGGAAGAGAAGGGAGTCAACTATACGATGCTTTGGGAATAGTTCAAGGTAGCTTTCCTCAATCGGTTCTTCCCTCTTGAGCTTAGGGAAGCCAAATTGGTGGAATTTATGAATTTTAGACAAGGTTCTATGAGTGTGAGGGAGTATGCGCTTAAATTCAACCAACTTTCAAAGTTTGCTACTCACTTGGTTGCCAACCTAAGGTCGAGAATGAACAAGTTTGTGATAGGTATGTACGACTTAGAGAGTGAAGAATACCGATCTGCTATGTTGATTGGTGACATGGACTTGTCCCGTTTGATGACCTATGCCGAATAAATGGAAAAGGAGAAATTGAATAAAACAAGGGGCATAAGGCGAAGAGTGCTCGTTTTGAGGGTAAGTTCCAAAAGTGTGGCCGGTTCCATCAAGGCTAAAGGTCTACTTATGCATTGGATAAGAGGGTTGCAAATGAATTGTTGAGGGCCCAAGGTGTTAGGGGTATGGCTCCTATCAATGTGTGTACGAAGTGTGGTAATGGTCATGGTGGCCCATGCTTAAGGAATACCAGTGCTTGTAACAGTTGTGGGGAGATGGGGAATAAGGCTAAAGATTTTCCTCAAAATCACAACAAGGTATGGAGGTTCATCCATAATGTGCTAATATGGTTCCTTTGGGGAGAGGTGGCTGAAAAGATGGTGCTCGAAGGCACAATTAGTTTTATGCTTTGCATGGGAGGTAAGGAGTTGATGAAGTCCCTGATGTTTTTACCGGTATGTTGAAAATCTTTGACTTTGATATGTATGCATTGATTCCAGGTACCAGTCTTTTTTTGTTACCCCCTTTATTGCTAAAAAGATCCATGTTCTTCTCGAATTGATGCCTAAGTCATATGAGGTGTCAACTCCTATTGGTGTATCTATTGTTGCTACAAAAGTGTATAGAAATTATCTCATTTGCATCTTACATAAAATATTGCCTTGTGATATTGTTGAGTTGGACATGGTTGATTTTGATGTTATTCTTGGGATAGATTGTTTTCATACAAACTATACTGCTATTGATTGTAGAACCCATAGGTTGAAGTTCCAATTCCCAAATGAGCCCATCCTTGAGTTGGAGTGTCATGATATTGTGGCCAAGGGTAGGTTTATCTCTTGCATTAAAGCCTATAAGTTGATCTCTAAGGGGCGTCTTTACTATCTTGTGAGGGTTAGGGATGTGGAATCCAAAGTCCTTCCCATAGAGTCGATTCCAATTTTAAATGAGTTTCTTGATGTCCTTCCAAATGACCTTCCCGGTGTTCCTTCCGAAAGAGAAATAGATTTTGGTATAGACCTCCTCCCTGATACTCAAGCCATTTCTATCCCCTCTCACCACATGGCCTCTATGAAGTTAAAGGATTTGAAGGAACAATTGAGGGACTTATTGGAGAAGGGTTTTATTATGCCTATCCAATCCCTTTTAGGTACACCGGTGTTGTTTGTGAAAAAGAAGGATAGGTCTCTTAGAATGTGTATTGACTACTGGCAACTCAATAGGGTCACCATCAATAATAAATATCCTCTTCCAAGAATTGATGATTTGTTTGACCAATTGCAAGGGGCTATCCACTTCTCTAAGATTGATCTTCTGTCCGGGTATCATCAAGTGAAGGTGAGGGAGTATGATATTCCCAAGATGGTATTTCGGACTAGGTATACATATTATGAATTTGTGGTTATATCCTTTGGGTTGACTGATGCACCGGCCATCTTCATGGATCTAAAGAATAGGGTCTTTAAACCTACCTTGATTCGTTCATTGTGGTTTTAATTGATGATATTTTGATCTATTCACATAGTGAGGAGGAGCATATGGGTCATTTGAGGGTTGTGTTACAAAGGTTGAGGGAGGAGAAATTGTATACTAAAATGAGAAGTGTGAATTTTGGCTTAAGAAGGTTGCCTTCCTTGGACATATGGTGTGGAGAGATGGTATTACGGTGGATCCTAAGAAGATCAATGTGATTAGAAATTGGCATAAACCATTGACCCTGTTGCATATTAGGAGTTTCTTGGGCTAAGTAGGATATTATTGGAGATTTGTGAATGGATTCTCTTCTATTGCTTCTCCTATGACAAAATTGACTCAAAAGAAGGCTAAGTTTGTGTGGACCAATGAATGTGAAAGGAGCTTCCAAACATTGTAAGATAAGATTGTGTTTGCTCCTATTTTGTCACTACCGAATAGGCTAAAGGGATGTATTGTGTATTGTGATGCTTCTAGGGTTAGGTTAGGTTGTGTTCTAATGCAAAATGGTAAGGTGATAGCCCATGCTTCTATGCTACTCAAAGTGCATGAAAAGAACTATCCTACTCATGATCTTAAATTAGCCGTTGTGGTGTTTGTGTTAAAGATTTGGCTTCATTATTTTATGGGGTGCATGTACATATGTTCACTGTCATAAGAGCCTTCAATATGTGTTCACTCAAAATGATCATAACTTGAGGCATAGGAGGTGGTTAGAACTTCTTCGGGACTATGATATGAATATGCATTATCATCCCGGTAAGGCTAATGTAGTGGTGGATACTTTGAGTAGGGTGTCCATGTGTAGCCTAACTCAAGTTGATGATGGTGATAAGGACGTGGCTAGGGAGTTCCGTTGGTTGTCTATGTTCTGGGTTAGGTTGTAAGAGGTTAGTAATGGTGGTAGTGTTGTCATTGATGGTTCTAAGTCTTCCTTGGTTGATGAGGTGATAGCAAAACAAGATATTGATTCCTCTTTGTTAGAGTTGAAGACCTTGGTGAAAGAGGGCAAGGTGGAGGTTTTCTCCCAAGGGGGAGATGGTGCTCTTAGGTACCAAAGTAGGTTATGTGTGCCTTGTGTTAATGGTTTGAGGGACAAAATCCTTAATAAGTCCCATGATTCTTCTTATTTTATCCACCCCAGTTCCACCAAAATGTATAGAGATTTGAGGGATATGTATTGGTGGGAAGGAATGAAAAGGAACATTACCAAATGATTTCAGTTGTCATAGTTGCCAACAATTGAAAGTCGAGCATCAAAGGTCGGGTGGCCTAACCCAAGACATTGAGATTCCTACTTGGAAGTGGGAAGAGATTAATATTGATTTTGTGGTTGGGTTTCCCACGACTAGAAAAGGTTTTGATTCCATTTAGGTTGTGGTTGATAGAATGATAAAATCGGCTCATTTTCTACAAGTTAAGACCACATATGGGGCTAAGGGCTATGTTAGGTTGTACATTCATGACTTGGTAAGCTTGGATGGGGTTCCTTTGTCCATCATATTAGCTCATGGTGCTCAATTTACTTCACACTTTTGGAGGTCCTTTCAAAGGGGTCTTGGTACAAGAGTTAAGCTTAGTACAACTTTCACCCTTAAACGGATGGCCAAGAAGAAAGAACTATCCAAACACTTGAGGATATACTTATGGCTTGTGTATTGGAGCTTAAGGGTAGTTGGGATAATCATCTTCCATCGATTGAGTTTGCCTACAACAATAGCTATGCTTCTAATATCGGTCTGGCTCCTTTTGAGGCTCTTTATGGGAGACATAGTAGATTATTGGTTAGTTTGGTTTGAGGTTGGTGAGGTAGCTTTGTTGGCATCGTATCTGCTTATGGAGGCTCTTGAGAAGGTTAGGATGATTAGAGAAAGGTTGAAGATGGCCCAAAGTCGCCAAAAGTCCTATGGCAAGGTAAGGAGAAGAGATCTTAAATTCAAGGTTGGTGATTGGGTTTTGAAGGTATCACCTATGAATGGTGTGGTTCATTTTGGTAAGAAAGGCAAGTTGATTTCAAGATATATGGGTCCTTATAGAGTGATGAGAAGGGTTGTCAAGGTAGCTTATAAGTTGGAATTGCCTAGTAAAATGGATTTGATTCTCCCACTATTTCATGTGTCTATGTTGAGGAAATGTGTGGGTGATCTGAATGCCATTGTGCCTTTTGATGTTGTGGGTGTTGTTGAAGGAAATTTGACTTATAAAGAGGTTTTAGTTTAGATTTTGGATATACAAGTGAAGAGATTGAGGAACAAGTATGTGGCTTCCATTAAGGTTCTTTCGAGGAATCAACAAGTTAAAACTGCTACTTGGGAAGCCAAAGCAGATATGCAAAAGTGATATCCTTACCTTTTCCACTCCACATAAGCCTAAGGTATTGATCTAAGTCCTTCATATGATCTCAAGTCTTAAGTTCAGTCCTGATGTCATTGTATACATCCATGTTTGAATTGACAAGTTCATGATGATATTACACTTATGATGAGATTTTCGAAATGATGTTTCAGTGCATTGTTGCATCATCATGTTGGCTGAAATTTTCATGTTTATGACTCTCATATATGTTTCCTTGACATTGCAAGATGAATGTTTTAAAGGGGGAGATATTGAAATGACCCTAAAAAGTTCTCGAAAATGTGCCTCATAAGTTCTCGAAATCGTAATTTTCATATATCTCAAAATCCGTGCATGATATCAAAAATCTAACTTCATATTCTTGAGCAGGGGATCAAATTGAGTAAGAAATTGGTCTAACCCTGAGTTTAGAGCAACTGTATTAAAAATCAAAATTCCTAAAATGAAATTTCAGTGATCGTTTTGCGCCCCTGACGTGACGTGCCAAGGGAGCACATTAGTGTTATTTTTGGTCCAGTTTGGACTTCAGTCCAAGTCTTTTAAGTCTTGGGCCTAAGTATTTCGAAACGTGAAAATACCTATACTTAGCATTTTTTCACCTCATATCATTCTAAACATTTCCCAGTACTCGCAAAAACACTTAGGAAAATATTATACTCCTAAATTCAAGTCTCAAACGCTCTCCAGATCTTAAGATTTTTATTCAAGCTTTAGGTCTCCATCTCCAATCTTCATCAAGTTTATGTCACGACCCAAAATTCGGGCGTGATGGCACTCGTCTTAACCCACCAAGACAAGTCAGCCAACAACCAAACTATGACATTAAAAATGCAGAATTT
>JAOTQJ010060345.1:0-13826 GCA_025642045.1 Solanum sejunctum | reverse complement strand
GAATCAATGATCCAAGGACGAGAAGCCGTAGACATAAGACAAGTAGGATCAGGATTATGGCCTTTTGCTAAAGTGGCAACTGTACTTTGAGGATTGCTAGACTGTCAAGAGTGGATTAAGGCATCATAATCTTTTTGACATAAAGAAATCATACGCTCTCCATCAATGGATGTCTGAAGGGCATGATTGTTGGGACGAAGCTCTGGATGTAGACTATAACAAGTATCAATCTTGTGTCCTATCTTATTGCAAAGAGCATAAATTACAGAGCTATGATTGGTAGTTCTTCCACTATTACTTGATCTTGTTTGTCCACTAGCAGGTGTACGATCATGACCACGTCCACGTCCACATCTATTTTGTTCAAAATTGACCACCATAGCACTAGTTTCTGAAAGAGATGAAGTGGAATCTTGAGCAGGACAGCGATCAATTCCGAGAAAATATTTATTCACTGGATGGAAGTGTTCCCTAAGAAGTGATCTGTTGACGAAAAGATTTGAAGTTAGGTCCCAAACCTTTCAGGAACAACATAACAAATATATCTTCTTGGCGCTTGTTAAGTTCTGTAGGATCAGCAGAATAAGGGAGATAAAATTTTAGCCGTTGTGTGAGAGTAGTAAATCTGTAATAGTAATCAATAGGGGTCATGGTTCCAAGTTGCAGTTCAAACAACTCCTCCCAGACATCACAAACCCTACTTATATTATGTTTTCCAGAATAGATAAGTTCACACTTATCCAAATTTCTTTGGTTGTATCACATTCCATAAACTGATCACGAACGATGATATTCATACTGCCCCTCATCATAGTACATATGTTAGCATCAATGGAATCCCATGTGGCTATTGCTGATTGATCACGTCCATCTAGTCGCTTGTCTACCAGAAAACTAAGTTACTGTATAGCCATGAGATACTTGTGAATCACCTTGGACAAAGAAGGATAATTTTTACTATTGAATTTGACCAAATTTACTTGTAAAGAGGGGAAAAAAGAAGCAGATAGTGTTGGAGTAGGCTGAGGAGCAAACTGTGCTGGAGTAGTTTAAGAAGGAACAGATTTATCTTCTTCCATGGTGGCTGAAAATTAGTGATAGAAAAAAAAAGTAGCGACAATGGCGGGCAGCAGCCGAAAATAGACATCAGGCGGAGGCAACGGCTGGCGGCTAGAGACAAGCGACGACTACAACAGCGGCTGGTGATAGGCGGCAGAGGCAGCCGCCGGCGGCGGTGGCGGCAAGCAGCGGCTAGAGATAGGCGAACGCAGCGGGCGGCGACCGAAGATACTATCATCGGTGAAATATAATCACCAAAAATAATTTAGATAATTCTTAAATATAAATCTCGATTTTCGATACGAAAGATCCATTTAAAGGCAATCGTAGAGTATACGTCAAAGAAAAATATTTAAGAATGTCTTATGGCTCTAATACCATGTTAAAACATATAAAGGAAATATAAAAGATATATTTCTAAGGGTTATTTTACATTGTACAAGTGAAGCCCTTTATATAGGCTAGAAGAAAGAATATGATGTGTAACTTAACCAATTTGGGATATATTTCCTTTCCTACTTCTATACAAATAATAGTGATATCCTGGAGTTCGAAGAAGCAAGAAATTGTGGCCTTATCGTCATCTGAGGCAGAGTACATTATTGTCACTACATTTTGCATCAAGCAGTTTGGCTAAAAAGGTTGCTTGCTAATGTATTTCAGGAGCAAGCCACTGCAACTGAAATTTTCTGCGACAACAAAGCAACTATTGCAATGATGAAAAAATTTGGCATTTCACAAGAGGACAAAACATATTGACATTTGGTACCACTTCATACGAGATCAGGTAGCAAGTGAAAGTATTGTGTTGAAGCATTGTGGCCGAAATGAACAAATGCTGATATTCTAACCAAAGCACCTCCAATTGGTAAGCATGAATAATTCAGATTGCAGATGGGAGTAACAAGCTTTGAAGCAATGGAGAGTGTTGACTAGTGCTTCAAAAGTGATGATAAATTCCTAGTTTTTAGCTAGTAAAAGTAGTGTTGGTTCAGCTAATCAACATGAAATTTGTTAGTTTTTTATTTACTATTTCCTAGTTGATATGGTTAAAAGTAGTAGGTATGTTTATCCATTACTATTAATTCTTTATTTTTAACTTCTATTAGTTGGTTGTAAGTATATTTAATAGGCCACTTGTTGAGTGGGTCCCTCTATTTGGGTTCCTCCAAATAGAGGGACCCACTCAACAATCTCCCCCTCCCAACAAATGGAGGGCTACACACTTTTGGAATTTTAATTGTCATGCCACAGCTCCCTCTGCAAATGTAATCAGGTAACCTGATGTAGACTCTCTCAAGTCAAGAGTCAACATCACCATTTAAATCTGCTAACCATCTTGCACCGCCACTATCAACTAGTGGGACATGCCACTTGACCATCACTTTGTCAAAAAGACTTTTGACGCAAGACATTACTGCAGACCTCCCTTTAAATTCTGATCACACAATCTATTTACCTCCCCTTCAACGATTATCATTTTGGATCTGTCACTATCTTGTACCATCGCAACAACCTGCAGGACACGTCGCCCGACCACTTTTTTTCTTGTTGGGAAGACTTTCGATACAAGGCACCCTTCAAATCCTTGGTCATATTTTCACACCGAAAACTTTGCATGCGTTGGTATATCACACCTGCCCTCCGAACCTAGACTCTAATATCACTTGTTGGGTTCCATGCAGCACAGCGGGCAATAAAATTTAGGAGGAGTAAATGAAACAAAATGGACACCAGAAAATTTAATGTGGTTCACCCAAAACTTTTGGGTTACGTCCACAAATCAACTCTTCAACTATATTTTATCTACTATTATAAATAGTAGGCAGAAGTGTATAATTTTCTCTATTATTTCAAATAGTAGGCACTCAGAGAAAAGTATTTCTTTTATTATTACAAATAGTAGGCTATCAGAGAAAAATACCAAAAAATAGTGACATACTATTTCTTTTAGGAAAACAATATTTCCTAAGCACACTCTAATTTTTTCTTCGCTGACTATTTTATTTTATAGTCTATGGTATACCTCTCAGAAGAAAAATACTCCATATATTTTTCTCTTCTTCTGTGGCTCTCTTCTACGTTTTTCTCTCTTCTTATTATTCTCTTCTCTTAATATAAAATGAAGGAGCTGAATCTCCTTTTTATAGGCAATTATTTACCAACCAAACCGTGTAACAATTTGCCAATTTGCAATAAATTGGCAGCCAACTTTAACTTGTCAAAATGTGTTGGAAGGACACTTGAGCAATTTGCAATTCAATTGCAGTTGCCAATTTGGAATGTCAAAACGTAATGGGGTCCATACCCATTTGCTCAAGTAAGAAGGCAAATTGCCTTTGTCTTCAAAATGTTCAAAGAAAGTGTGTTGCAATTTGCAGCAAGTTGCAAATTGCAAATCGCAACAAAGCCTCTTTTCTGATTGGTCAAGAGAAGATGTGGACACATTTTTCCTTCACTATAAATAGAGGGCTTCTTCCCTCATTTAAAGACATCCAACAAAGAGAAAAAAAATACAAAGAGAGCATAGAGAGAAAATAAATATTTTCTTCTATGAGGTATACTATAGACTATAAAATAAAATAATCTGTGAAAAAAATTAGAGTGTATGCTTAGGAAATATTTTTCCTAAAAGAAATAGTATGTTTACTATTTTGGTATTTTTCTCTGAGTGCCTACTATTTATACTAATAGAGAAAATTATACACTTGTCTTACTATTTATAATAGTAGAAGAAATAAAAGTGTTGATTTATGGACGTAACCCAAAAATGTATTGGGTGAACCACGTTAAATATTTGGTGTCGTAATTTTTTTATTTTTTATATTATTAAGCCATATTTATTTTATGTTATTCCTTATTATTTTTAACAAGTGGTATCAGAGCCGAGGTTCTGTATGAGTATGCTCTGTGGTTGCAACATAATCTGAACTTTCACATCAGAAAAGAATTACTTTGGTTAATAATTTTGCGAGAAAAATAATGAAAGCCAACACTAGTATAATGGTCACTTTGAATGGCACTAATTATGTCATTTGGAAAGGAAAAATAAAAGATTTGCTTTATGTTAAAAAATTTTATCAATCAGGCTTTGCCATTAAAATGCCTGAAAATAAAACAGATAAAGAGTGGAATTTGTTGACTACACAAGTCAGTGGGTTTATTAGACAATGGGTTGATGATAATGTGTTGAACCATATTTCTGGGGAAACACATGCTCATACCTTATGGGAGCATCTTGAAATTTTGTACGCTCGGAAGATTGGGAACAATAAAATATTCTTGATAAAGCAGATGTTGAGTTTAAAATATATTGATGGTTCCCTGATGACAGATCACCTGAATAATTTTCAAGGAATCATGAACTAGTTGTTTGCTATGAGCATTAAATTTGATGAAGAAATTCAAGGCTTATTTTTACTTGGTTCCCTACCAAATTCTTGGAAAATATTTAGAATATCATTATCAAATTCTGCTCCAGATGGTGTGATCTCTATGAATTTTACCAAGAGCAGTGTGTTGAACGTAGAGATGAGAAGAAAATCTCAAGGTTCTTCTTCGTCAGATGTCCTAGTAGTAGGTTCTAGGGGGAGAAACAAAACTCGTGGCTCTCAGAATAAAGAACACAGCAGGAGCAAATCTAGAGGCAAATATAAAAATATTGAGTGCTATCATTGCGTTATGAAAGGGCACACAAAGAAGTTCTGCCTGAAATTAAAAAGGGAGAATGGAGAAAAAGAAGAAAAAGAAGAAGGCAATGAAAATTGCCTTACCACTATTACCACCGAAGATCTTCTCACTGTTCCTGATACTAACCTAATAAATATTTTTTATGATGAGTCAAGCTAGGTTGTGGACACTAGTGCCGCATCTCATGTGACATTCAGGAAAGATTTTTTCTCTCCCTATACTCCAGGTGACTTTGGAACCTTGAGTATGGGTAATGAGACTGTGTCTAAAGTGGTTGGTATCGGTACAATCTGTTTAGAAACTAGTATTGAAACTAAACTAGTTCTGAACAATGTGAAGTATGCACCTGATGTTCGTCTACATCTCATTTCTGTTGGGGTATTAGATGATGAAGGATATGTCAGTACCAACGGTGGAGGAAAATGGAAACTCATTAAGGGTTCCTTGGTTGTGGCTCGTGATGAAAAACATAGTGGTCTATACTAGACTATGGTTTCTACTTGTGCAAATATGGTGAATATAGTTGAGGACGATAAATTTTCAACATTGTGGCACAAGAGACTTATCCACATCAGTGAAAAATGACTCAATGTTCTAGTCAAGAAAAAATTATTGTCAAATTACAAAAGTGCTAAATTAGAAAAATGTGAGCACTACCTGGCTGGAAAGCAAAATAGAGTTTCCTTCAAGTCTAACCCTCCTTCAAGAAAGACAAAGTTACTTGAGTTGGTGCACTCTGATTTATGTGGTCCAATGAAGACAAAGACTTTGGGTGGTGCCCTTTATTTTGTCACTTCATTGATGATTGCTCGAGAAAACTTTGGGTCTACATCTTGAAGACTAAAGATCAAGTGCTAGGTGTCTTTAAGCAGTTTCAGGCTTCAGTTGAGAGAGAAATTGGAAAGAAACTTAAATGTATTCATACTGATAATGGTGGTGAATATTATGGACCATTTGACGAATATTGCAAGCATCAAGGTATTAGACACCAGAAGACTCCTCCTAAGACTCCTCAGCTTAATGGTTTAGCAGAGAGGATGAACAGGACCTTAATGGAAAGAGTTAGATGTTTGCTTTCTGAAGCAAAGTTGCCAAACTTCTGTTGGGGGGAGGCATTATTGACCGCTGCACATGTGATTAATCTATCTCCTACTGTGGCTTTGAAAGGCGATGTTTCAAACAAAATTTAGTATGGCAAGGTTGTTTCCTATGGCCATTTTAGGGTATTTGGTTGCAAAGCATTTGTACATGTGCCAAAAGATAAGAGGTCAAAGTTAGATACCAAGACAAAACAGTGCATCTTTGTTGGATATGACCTTGATGAATTTGGTTATAGGCTATATGACCCAATTGAAAAGAAGCTTGTGAGAAGCCGCGACATCATCTTCATGGAGAATCAAACAATTGAAGACATTGAGAAAGCAGAGAAACTGGAATCCTCCAGTTCTAATAGTGTGGTTCATTTTGATGAAGTGCCTCATGAAAGTGTGCATGATGTTGGCAGGCTCGATGATCATAACGATGTCCAGGATCATGTTCAAAATCAGTATATTGATATTGATATTAATACTAATAATGATGATGTTATTGATGATCCTCCAGCTCATGAAATTGTGGATGAATCAAATATTCCTCTTAAGAGATCCACAAGACAACATATTCCCTTGTCTCGTTATTCATCAAATGAGTATGTTTTACTCACTGATGTGGGAGAACATGAATATTATAAGGAGGCCATGGAAGATGAACACAGGGGTCAATAGATAGAGGCCATGCAAGATGAGATTAAATCCTTGCATAAAAACCATACTTGTGAGTTGGTAAAATTACCTAAGGGCATGAAAGCTTTGAACAATAAGTGGGTGTTCAAAGTTAAAATTGAAGATCACACCTAGAAGCCCAAATACAAAGCTAGATTGGTTGTTAAGGGATTTGGTCAAAGAAAGGGTATTGACTTTGACGAAATATTTTCACCTGTCATGAAAATGTCCTTCATTCGTACAGTTCTTGGTCTGGCTGCTAGTCTAAATTTGGAGATTGAGCAGATGGATATGAAAACGGCTTTTCTTCATGGTGACCTAGAAGAGGAGATTTATATGGAACAATCTGAGGGCTTCAAAGTAAAAGGTTAAAAAAAATTTGTGTGCAAACTCAAAAAGAGTCTATATGGCCTAAAGCAAGCTCCTAGACAGTGGTACAAAAAGTTTGAATCTGTTATGGGGGAGCAAGGCTACAAGAAGACTTTCTCAGACCATTGTGCGTTTGTACAAGAATTTTCTGATAATGATTTTATCATCTTATTGCTGTATGTGGATGATATGTTGATTATGGGCAAAGAAACTTCCGAAGTTGATGAGCTGAAAAAGGAGTTGTGTAAGTCTTTTTCTATGAAAGACTTGGGTTATGCCAAATAAATTTTGGGTATGAGGATCACTCATCTCAGAGATGAAAGAAAGATTTATTTGTCACAAAAGAAGTACATTGAACATGTGTTGGAGCTCTTGAATACGAAGAATTATAAGTTTGTTAGTATACCTTTTGCCAGTCATATGAAGTTGAGCAAGAAGATGTACCCATCAACAAAGGAGGAAAAAAAAATATGGCCAAAATTTCATATTCATCTGTCGTTAGAAGTCTAATGTATGCAACGGTATGCACTAGACCTAATATTGCTTATGCAGTTGGCTCGATAATCCAGGAAAAGAGCATTGGGAAGTTGTGAAGTGGATACTCAAGTATCTGAAAGGAAGCTCAAATGAATGCTTATGTTTTGGAGGTTCTAGTTCAATCTTGAAGGGCTATACAGATGCTGATATGACTGGTGACCTTGATAATAGAAAATCTACTACTGGATATTTGTTTACTTTTTCAGGGGGAGCTATATCATGGCAGTCAAAGTTGCAGAAGTGTGTTGCACTATCTACAACTGAAACTGAATATATTGCAGCTACTGAAGCTAGAAAAGAAATGATATGTCTTAAATAATTCCTTCAAGAGCTTGGGCTGCAGCAAATGGAGTATGTCGTTTATTGTGATAGTCAAAGTGTAATAGACTTGAGCAAGAACTCAATGTACCGTGCAAGGACAAAACATATAGATGTGAGATACCACTAGATACGAGAAAAGATAGAGAACAAATCTGTGCAGGTTGAAAAGATCTCTACAAATGAAAATCCTGCAGATATGCTAACCAAGGTTGTGACAAGAGATAAGTTTGAATTGTGCAAAGAACTTGTCGGCGTGAGCTCTCTCTAAAAAGGATAGAAGTACCTCCTTTCGATAAATGGGTCTGGAGGGGGAGATTAATGGGGTTCATACCCATTTGCTCAAGTAAGAAGGCAAATTGCCATTGTCTTCAAAATGGTCAAAGAAAGTGTACTGCAATTTGCAGCGATTTGCAAATTGCAAATTGCAACAAAGCCTCTTCTCTGATTGGTCAAGAGAAGAGGTAGACACATTTTTCCTTTATTATAAATAGAGGGTTTCTGCCCTCATTTAAAGACATCCAACAAAGAGAGAAAAAATACAGAGAGAGCCATAGAGAAAATAAATATTTTCTTCTATGAGGTATACCATAAACTATAAAATAAAATAGTCTGTGAAAAAAAATTAGAGTGTGTGCTTAGGAAATATTTTTCCTAAAAGAAATAGTGTGTTCACTATTTTTGGTATTTTTCTCTGAGTGCCTACTATTTGTAATAGTAGACGAAATTGTACACTTGTGCATACTATTTATAATAGTAGAAGAAATAGAAGTGTTAATTTGTGGACGTAGCCCAAAAAAGTTGTGGGCGAACCACATTAAATATTTGGTGTCATAATTTTTTCATTTTTCATATTATTGTAACATATTTACTTTATAGTATCCCTTATTTTTCCCAACACCACACTATAGCTTTTTCATTGTAATTCAAAGTCTTCTGCTTTCACTTTGGGAATAAGTATCAAACAAGAATAAATGTTGTGCCTACTGAAATTTTTCCTTCAAAAGAAACCATAAATCAAAATTAGAAATGTCCTGTTTTGACTATAAAACTGAATAGATGCCCCTTTCATTAGTAAGAGCATTAGTAAAATCAATTTTATTTTTGAAAAACTCTAATTTGCCAGCATTAACAAATGGTTCTTGAATAGTTGTCAGTTGAACTTTATTAATGTTGACTAGATTGATGAGTCTCTCAAAAGATTTTTGAGACTTAACTCCCCAGTATTCTTTTTCCATGTTCTTGATCTGCCCCAAGGGGATAATTCCTCTTTTTCAATGACACTACCTAGTTCAAAGCTGACCGAGTCCTCTGATTCCACTGCATGAGAGATAAACGTTTCAACGTTATTGAAGGCGATTTCATCCTTTTGTTTTTCAAGACTTGATATGTTTTTATTATTCATCCCTTCGTTTCCTCTTTATGCTTTTTCTATGTTGTCAATGTCGTGCTTATTTGACCTTGTCTTTCCTCGAATTATTTTGATCATCTTGTTCCTATTGTTCCTCTTGGCTTGCTTCTGCATTGCTATTTCGTTTTCTTTATTCTTTGGGGTTGGAGTTCTATTGTTCATGTTGTTGTAAAAGTTAGTGATAGAATCAGTAAATATGTATTATCGTATTAATAATTCAATCTTTATACCTTTTTAAAAATTTAAAATAAAAAGTTTAAAATAAAGTAGGATACTACAAAGTGAAAATTTAAAAAAGGCATAATTTACAAAAGGTTCCATACAGAGAAAATATAATACACGGGTTAAAAATTTAGCGGGCACCTCATTTTGCTTTGATCCTGTTATATTCACACGTTTGCTTATTTATATTTCGAACTCCCTCGATGAAAATCCTGCGTCTGCCGCTGGACCCACGGTTGCTCTACATGGTCATTCCAAAAGCTAACTGTTGATTCCTTTGCCTCACGAATTCACTCAATAATGTCAGAGCTTCCTACAAAACTGTTGTGCCTAAGAAGCCACAATGAGCATGCTTTATATATAAATGTATGACATTACTTCGACCCCTTCTTCCCTTACCGTTGAAAGAGTCTACCAGATTCCAGTTTGAGCAGTGATGAATTCTACAAACAGACACAACCTTTTGCAAATACACATGTTATTCGTTAACTACAATAACTGATCAAGATTTTCATCACAGTAATCTTTCTTGTTTTCCTGCATCAACGAATACACATGTTATTCGTTAACTACAATAACTGATCAAGATTTTCATCACACTAATCTTTCTTGTTTTCCTGCATCAACTTTCAATTTTCTACGGTCAGTAACTAGAAAATGTGAAAAACAAAAAGTAGTCCAGATTCTAGCTTAACCAATAAGTATGTCATTTCCGTACATCTAAGTTGAAACAATGTAACAATGCACGACTTTCTTTCATCTGATGCATTGCGTAAAAGTGGCCAATTGATGCCTCCAATTTCATAAACAGTTCATTTATAGCAACTAGTTATGAAGTCAATCACTTCAAACTCGTTTCTATGTAATAGCTTGCAAATCACATAGAGAAGTAAACTGCACTAGGTAAGTCCGCTGCAACAAAGTTGGTTGAGAAAGGATGTAGGAGCTTTTGAATTTGAGACCCCTCATTTTGGAGATTACCTGCTCAACCAACTCGGCCACCTTTGCAGTTACACATATACACTAACACACATGGAAGGATTTGCATGGTATTAAGGAGAATTTGGGGATTGAAAAAGAACTATTTATTACAGCTACTTTACTATTTTGAATAACTGATTCAATTTTTAAAAAAATCTGAAAAAAAAATGTAGTTTGGATTAGTTGCTTTTCAGTTGATAGAATATTATGGATGAGTAATAGTACTTAAATGCTTTAGATGCATTTCAATGACTTGTCGTTTCGTCCTCTATTATTGGCAATTACAGACCAGCGCGCACGTACATATTTGACTACAAAAAGTGACAATAACTTACATCTTTTGAAGAGCCATTTCTTTAATCATCACAGGCATTCCCAATCAATCTATATGTTGGGAATTTGAGCAATATTTGGCCAGTATTCCCCCCTGTCAAATTGTAGTGGTGGTGTGAGCAATGGGCAGTCGCAAATAACTAGTTTAGAGATGGAAGAGGGCATCCTTTTACTAGAAGGGACTGGAGGTTACGGCAATCCCTGACGGTCAGCTGAGAAAGGGAGAAGGGAAGTGCTGATTTAGAAAGGGATTGGAGATTACGAAAATTCCAGATACCTAATGACTGGATTTGAGAAGTTGGCTGCTTAATGTTTTCAGATTGGATATCTGAAGTGTTTGAATAGAGGAAGGCAACTCCCAACCAAGAATCTCTTCGTCACTCCCATCATGTTTGATAACTAACTCTCTGAGACAGTGGAGTTTCTTTAAATGCCACTCCTTTTGGCCATTCACCAGTTTCCTGCAATTACTGATCCTAAGGACTTGTAAATTGAAGGGCAATCGTCCTTCAAGAAAGGACTATATTTCTGTACAATAAAATAGATAAAACAGCTATATTTCGATTAGCAATCCGCCGCTTTAGTCCACTCAGCTTGGGAAATATCCCTCCTACATGGATGAGGAAGTATCCAATTTTTTACTTGGACAACATTTAGGCACAAACGTGTATTGTTATCTTTAAGCCTAAATATATTTAATTTTTGTCTTGGTCCATTTCACTAAACAGAGGGGCAGTCAGCAAATATATAGCAGCAATCAGCAAACATATAGGAGTAGTCAAAAAAAAATTAACAGAAGTTGAAAATTAGAAATGCAACAGAAAAAATTTGCATTTTCGTCATTGTGCAGACAGCTTGGTTTTCCTTCCGAATCGAAGGCTAAATAGAGTCTGTTCGTCCTCAAATTTTAGTATGTTGTTCCTGATACTCTCCTTTTCAACCCAAGAAATAGTTTTTCGTTTTGATTCCCGAAAGGTGATTTTCTAATTGCATTTTTCAGACCTGCGATTTTTGGATCTTTACTCCATTTTGGTGAAATTGTTGATTGTTGTTTGCCAAGAGTGTTCCTTGATGATTATATTTGCCTCTAATGTTTACTAGAAAGGATAACTTATTGTACCCACTTGGTTTTGGTGATTACTGAAAGTTTTCGGATTGTTTTTAAACAGTCCCGTGGTTTTCTCCCTGATTTGGGGTTTTCACATAAATTGTGTGTTTTCTACTTTATTTTCATTGTTTTTACTGATCTGTTGCTGCTAAAAATTTGGAGTTCATTGTGCTTTTATCATTCATCTTATTTATTTGGGGAAAAAGATTTTATTGCGCTTCTGGTTGTGTTTCGTCATTGCATCCCCAACAAAGTGGTATCAAGAGCTTGGTTATTTTTGGTTAGGTTCTTGTGTTGTTTATAATGGATGACAAAGTAATTGTGCAAGGGATGGTTAGTTTGGACTCCACGAATTATTCTATTTGGAAAATTCGTATTGAGGATTATTTGTTTTCTAATGAATTGCTTGAACCAATTTTGTGTAAAGATCATGCAACAGGTGTTGTTGAGAAAGATTGAACTATCTTAAATCGAAAAGCCATTGCCTCCATGCGTCAACATGTTTCTTTAAGTGTGTTGCAACATGTTACTAATGAAACTAATGCATTTGATATGTAAAAGAAACTTGAATCCATGTATGAGAGAAACAATATTAAGCTTCTTTGATTAGGAAGCTTGTTAAATTGCAATACAAAGACGGTGATAGCATTGTAGTTCACATGAATGAGTTTCAGGGTGTAGTAAACCAAGTAGATGGAATGAAGATGAAATTGGAGGATGAACTTTAAGCTTTGTTGTTGCTTTTCTCATTGCCCGACAGTTGGGATACCTTGATAGTTTTACTTAGCAACTCTGCTCCGGATGGCAAGATGTCTATGGAGATGGTCAAGGCTAGTCTTGTTAATGAAGAGGCTAGGAGGAGAGAATCATGTTTCCCTAGCAAAGTTGAAGCAAACGTGATTCTAGAATCCAGCAGGGGGAGAAGCAAGACCAGAAATCCTCATTACAGTGACAAGTCCAAGGGTAGATCCAAATCAAGGAAAAGAGACTTCATTTCCCATTACTGTTAGAAGCCAGGTCACATTGAGAAATGCTGCAGAAAGAAAAAGAGAGATATGTCCAAGGAGTGAAAAGAGAAAACTGAGAATTCTGAGCAAAAGCCAGATGAGAAGAGTACTACAGCCCTGGTATCTAGTGATGATAATTTGTTTATTATTGGTGATCATTTATTAAATGTAACATGTGATGACTACACCTGGGTGATTAATTCTGGTGCATCTTATTATATTACTTCGCATAGGGAGTACTTCTCGTCCTACACTGCTAGTGATTTTGGTCATGTGAGAATGAAAAATGGTGGTTCGTCTAAGATCATCGGTAGAGGCACTATTTGCTTAGAAACTTCCACTGATTGCAGGTTGGTGCTCAGGGATGTGAGACACATTACAATAATTAGACTAAGTTTGATTTCAGTTGGCTTTCTTGATGATGAGGGCTATGCCAACAGATTTAGTGATGGAAAATGGAAACTCTCTCGGTAAAATTTGATTGCGGCTCAAGGTAAGAAGCAGAATTCACTTTATCTTATGCAGGACAGTGTATATAGCGGAGATGCAAATGTAGCAGGTGATGTCTCTAGTGAATTGTGGCATAAGAGACTTGGCCATATGAGTGAAAAGGGCTTGCAAATACTTTCCAGGAAAGATTATCTCCCAAATATTTCAGGTATGCCTTTAAACTCTTATGTTGATTGTTTGGCTGAAAAACAGCATAGAGCTACATTTCATACACGTCCCCCATATACAAGAAAACATGCTCTAGATCTTATTTATACTAATGTTTGTTCTATGGATGCTAAATCACATCGTGGTGCACAACATTTTATGACTTCTATTGATAATTTTTCTAGAAAAGTGTGGGCTTTTTGGTTGAAAAATAAAGACCAGGTACTTGATGTTTTTAAGGAGTTTCATGCCGGAGTTGAAAGAGAAAGTGGCAGAAAACTCAAAGTGTATTAAATCAGACAATGGTGGTGAGTACAGGGGTCCATTTGAGAACTACTGTAAGATTCAGGGCATCAGGCTTGAGAAAATAGTTC
>JAOTQJ010060324.1:0-13830 GCA_025642045.1 Solanum sejunctum | reverse complement strand
TGTATAATATGATGGATGGTAATTTATGTTCACCAGTCCTTTGGTCAAACGTGAGTGGTGAATTTCACTATGCAACTTGGTCCATCTCCATAGTGTTAATTGCTAACCCTTACCTATTAGTCCCAGTACAACCTCTGTTAGGCCTAGTTTGGTTGATTAGACGAGAATACATCAATCGAATCCTATTAATTAATCTCTTTTGCTATTCATTACTACCTTGGTCCTGTTAGTAATACTAGGCATGTTCTAATGTTAGCCATAGCTAGAAAACATGCAAAATAAAGAGAGTTAATTAATACATCCATATACACCTTCCTCGAATCATGAATTATTCGGTTTTACTTTGTTAGTTCTTTATGGTTCCCAAAACCCTAGTTGTGGATTTAGCTACTCATGCTATGTGTAGATGCGGTACGAATAGAGAAGACATAACTAAACACTTACACAATAGAATTAAGAACAAGAAAAATACAACTTCAATAAGAATCATAAGCTTCAAAGTAAAATTCAATCAAAAGTTTTCTCAAAGGCTCTCCAGTATGGTCTTACAAATTTTTCTCTCAAAATATTGAGTTCTCTAAGTAATAGGCAAAAACTTATGAAAATAACCGAAAACACCTATTTATAATATTTAAAATTGAAGTCCTAAACAAAATAAGAGAACCGGTTGGCACACCATATGAAAAGTATCTTACAAGCCATATTGCATTCCACGACCCATAATCGGGGTCTCATACTCAGCAGTTGGAAATTTGGACTTTCAATCTATAATACCTTTTGATGACTCATAAAGTGGTTTACAACCTATAAAAGGGGTTTCATCTGATGAAATTTCTAAAAGTCCAAGTCTCTTATCCTCAGGGCATGAACCATCTTTTACAACTCATAAACCTCTCTATGAATTGTTTGCATGTTCATAGAATGAACTTCAAAAAATAGACCCTCACTAGAATTGTCCACGAAACCACCCTACGGTCCGTAGAATGATCTACAGACTGTAAAGGTCTCATATGACAGCAAAACTCAACAACTTCTGTAGTTTTCAAACATAAACATAAAAACATGTAAAATCAACTAACATCATACTGAGAATACTTAAAATTCCAAGTTTTAAGCAACAAAAATATTGTATTTTTGTAGAACATCAACCCTCTCGACTTAAAATTGTTTTTTATCCTCAAGTGACTAGCTCAATCTATATGTAACGACCCCAAAAAGTGTCATCCCTCGGAATGCTCAAAATTTTAATTTTTATATATCTCAAAATTCATTCATTATTTTGAAAATCCAACTTTGGGTTCTTGTTCAGGGGGTCCAAATTAGGGGGGGAAAAGGTCTAAACCCAATTTAATAGAAAAGATTTAGCAATTATGAAATTTAAAAGTGTGATTTCTAGAAGGTTTTTCGCGTCCCCCTCGCGACACGCCCCTGTGTATTTTGAGAGACTATTTTTCAGCTTCGGTCCATGACTTTAAATCTTGGGCCTAAGAGCTTCCATACGTGTTCTTACCTATACTTTGTCATATTTCACCCTGATACTACCCTAAATATTTCCCTGTACTCACTCAAACACTTAGTCACATTTTCACTCCCTAAACTCAAATCCCAAACCCTCATCCCAAGCAAAGGTTTTCTTCAAGGTTCTTCTTCAAGCTTCAAGTGTCCATATTTTATCTTTACCAAGTTCATCTCTAAGCTAAGGTATGTGGGTTTATTTTATGGGTTCGTTTCACCCATGATACCCAAGCCTTTTTTTACCCAAATTATATGATTTAAAGTTTAAAGTTGATTTACAAATGGGTCTTGATTATTATGAAATTCACTGAATGCAATGTTAAAGCTACGTAAAGTTGTGACTATTTTGCTATGTTTTGACCTATAAATTTTAGATCTATTGTAAGATTGGATGAGGAATTTTGATATATATGTCGTTAGGGTGTTGCAAGGTGTTAAATGATGGATTTAAAATGTTTTTTTTGCATGATTTCATCTATAAATTTCATGGTTTTATACTACCATTTTACACCCTCAACGTGTTTGATAAAATTTCTGAATGTGGTTTCTTAAGGAATTAAAGATCCAAAGCATGATATGATATGAATGGTGTAATGATGATGAAATAAGCTTACATATATGATATACTCTATATAACGTGTTGCATTAGACTATACCCCATCTGGATGGACAAGAGCTCGGGTAACCATATTGGGGGTTTATACTCACAACCATGCGAGGGATTTATACTTCGTCTCCATGTTGGTAAGGTTTGATTACCATCAACCATGTGAGGGGTTTATATCACACAACCACCAAGGGGTTTATACCTTGAGCAGATAGCTTGGTCTCTTCTACATATATGATATCCTATATGAGCATGAGTAGTTAAGCATGTTTTACTTAAGCATTGATCATACATGCCATATTATATAGTATGCCTATTACGTAATATTATACATTTTGATTATGATGCCTATCTATTGTTACATTGCATCCTACATACTTAGTATATTCAAACATACTAACGCAAACTTTATGCTTGTATGATGTCACCATGTAGGAATCGGTGCCCAAGTTGATCCTCCTCCTCCATATGGATAGTTCGGTGCTATTCAAGCTAGTTGGTGAGTCCTCCACCTTGGGGACCTAGTCTATACTTCTTCTATTATGTGTTGTGACATTCATCTTTATTGTGTATTTTTTACTATGAGGGTGAGCTCGGTTACTTTGTCTTGCCCCCCGCTCTTATCTATGTAGTAGAGGTGTTTGTTGGACATGTTAAGTATCTATGATATGAGTTTATCTCATTTCTTTTGACTATGATATTGTGCAAACTTTTCCTTTAGCCCCGTTTGTCCCATTCTTTTATCTTTGATGCTTGATTTATTGCTTCTGTGATAAAGGATGTGTAATGATGCTTTATGAGGCTTGATTGGGGTCCCATTAGGTTCCCCTTGCGTCGTGTTACGTCTAGGACCTAGGCATGGGTCTTGACACTATATATATAATACAGTAACCAACAAACCTCAACTCAATGGCATACATTACATAAATCTTAGACCCGGACACCCACACTAACTTTTCAAACTAGGATTAGTTAGTTATCTACCAAACCAATACATCCTGGTGGATGTGACAACATAACTATGACAAAGTAGGGAGTATCAATAGTCCACAATCACTAAACAAGTCTAGTGTTAACAATGCAATACAAGTATCTTCATAGAAAGAAGTCCTACATTTGACACTCAATCATGTTTTCATGTTTAAACTTGGGACTATGCGAAATCACTCACTCTCACAATAGACATTTATATATATTGTCTAATACCATAGGCTTACCCCTCTACTTATGATTCAGACCCAAACTAACTGGACTAGGATCACTTTAGGATTTTCTAGGCTTATAACATAGGCTCAGGGGGTTTTGGTATGATATTATGGAAAAATAGTGACTAAAGGCCCTCCTTGACACTATGTTTTTCTACACTGTTGCCCTACCAACTCTGTTATTTTTCACCTTATTCTCTCTTTTTCTTATTTCAAGCTTTTCTGGGTGCTTTCTTTTCATTTTTCAACTTTTTGCCTTGTTTCTACACTTTACTTTGTGTTTTAGCTTACACTAAGGCATCACTTATTTTTCTTTGTACCCAGTATATGATTTTTTCCTTTTTTTTGTATCACTAACTCACCCTTTATTTTTGTGTTTCACCCTTACACCAGCTACCTTCAACTTAGGCTTTTGGCTTGTGTTGAGGTGCACAATATTCGTGCTCAAAACCAGGGCCACTTTTGGTAGCCACCCTCAACTTAAGCTTTTTGCCTCAGTCTAGGTGCACAATGTTCAAGGAAGGACCAAGGCCAATTTTAGGATTTTACAACTAACAAGGCTAGGTTAATCAGGTGTTTTCAAAGATTAGGTACATGTTAGGCTCAAAAATTAGGAATAGAGGATTGTATCATAGTTTTGGTTGGTCATTTTAGACTAAGTGGACTATTAAGAACAATGGTCTAATATCCTCTCCAATTAAGATGCAACCTAACTTAACAGGGCAAGTTCTGAATTAGCACAAAATACATGAATCCATCAAATTAAGCTCACACTCACATGGCACTGCATACATTATGAACAAAAGACTCTCAAATTATGCTTTTTATCTCAATATACCATCACTTACTAGAACATACATTGTCATATACCTAAACATGAATGGCTGTTAACAAACTACTAATCAAAATTTTTGGTGGGTATCATTTTTCAAATAAAACACAAAACATGCTCTATGCCACAAGTATTGGTACTATATGCAACAAATACTATCTAAACATACTAAACATGCTAGTAAATACAATTAAATATCTATGGGGAGAAAGAACACATGCAAGAAAACCATGGAATGAAAAATTGGGGTAGTTATGGACACAAGCTACTCAGACTTCACTAAGGCCCTTAACTACCCACACTCTATTAAAAAAGATGTGCATTGTCCACTATACACAAAATCAAAACAGAATAACACATAAGGGGTCAAAATATACCTAGGCGCCTAAGCACCAATATGTGGCTGAGTCTGGCCACCCTTCTCCTACAGGGTGGTCTTCTCAATAGTAGTACTCTGTTCGTAGGGAACATTACCTCTCACCTGCTCCATCTCTCAGCTCATTAAATCTCCTTATCATGTCTCGAACTCCTCAAGACAAGCTTGAGCTCCTCCTCTGTGAGCTTTGCACACACGTGTCTCTCATATAGCTCATCATTCTGTATGAGGGGTCTCTTCCTGTGAGAAGGTTAGATGGACTCATTAGTTACAAATAAGTCAACTATCGATACCAGAGGTATCATCTCTAGTAGTGCAACTAGTGCCACAAGTGCTATTGTCATGTCAACTTGGAGCGACTGGATTTCCTTCTGTATAGCTAATAAATCCATAGGTCGGGCCTTACCTAATCTCAGCTATACACTCTACTCAAAGGCATTAATACGGGCATCTATGGTAGAGATATGGTTCTAAATAATAGTGGTTGAGAATGCCTGCATCTGACCGTCTAAGTCTGAAATGGTTTGGTGGACCCATGGCCTGATCTAATGAACAAGCTAAGTCAACCGTGATCAGGCATAGACCCTACTCGGCAATATATCCAGCCACCCATCTCATCAAAGTAGCTCGTCGCTTTTGATCCTTTATCATAAGTGGGTCCCTCATCTGCCCTACTCTGTAGTTGAACTCTGTTATGGATCTTGGACAGGAAACTTAGGACTAAATAACATACGACGAAAGGTGGCCTTTGATATATCCATCTGCCGGTCCCTTACTCTAGTCTCGATTAGTTTAGGCTAAGCAAGAGGCTTCTTCCCCTTAGGAAGAATGATTTGGAAAGTAGCTGCATAGGAGGTATATAACTCCATCACCATGGACGGGGAGTTTCGTGCAAGTGCACGTGTGAGCTACTAAAGTCCATACCAAGTTATCATGTCCTCAAGACCTGGGACACTGTCGAGTCTGTCTGCTATGACATGGGGATCCTCATAGATGGAGTAGGCTAGCTTGCCCTACTCTATTGGATGTACGCCATCTGCATATATCTCCTCCATATTCTTGATGCCCACTAATTAGCGAAGGAATGTGGTGTAGATAGTAATGATCGGGATGCAACTCAGGACTCTACCTTTGATTTGTCCTCATAGCCTACCTCATAGCTATACTTCTCTCTGGACTAAGTTATCTATGGTAAACCACTCTCATTACTGCTTCCCTCCTCAAACTGGGAGTACGAGCAACAAGAGCCTGAGTACGCCTAGCTCTGGCAGTGTCTTTGGTCTTTGGTTTGACTACCTTTAGGTTTGGGCTGGCATCCAGCACCTCTAGCGAGCCACTGTACTGACTGTTCTCATCATCCAAAGGTTCAATCTGAGCCTCCTATGTATGGTTCAAATCTCGTCATGTTTGGCTTTTGGAGCCATAGAACCTGAAACATAAGTATGTACACACCCTAGTTAGCCCCACAGTTCAAAATTAGGATGCAAAATTTGTTTAAGTTGTAGAAGGGTCTTACGGAAGCACCTTCACGGGCCATAGGGTATACTATGAACCATAAAAAGCTTTTATGAAATAGTGATTCAAACTAATTTTGGTACTGGAAAAGTCTACGAGACTTGGTACGACTCCTAAAGTCATTTACGAGTCATAAACTAGATCGTAGAGATTGATAGTGAGTAATAATTCCAGGCAGAGATATACGAGACCTATATATAAGCCATAGAGTGATCTACGACTCATAGAAGGTCTCGTGTGATGGATACTTAGAACATCAATTTTCTAGAATCTTGTACGAAATGCAATTAGGACTCGTAGAATGATCCATGGGCTATAAAATACAATCGTGGACAAGGAAACTCAGTCACCTGAGTTTCTAAGCCATTTAAACAGAACCTAAAAGACCTTTTCAACCAATGAATTATCAGTATTGAAGCAAAAACACATACACACATATGATTTCTATGCCACCACCATTAACCCTAATATGTTCTACAACATATATTCCCTATGAAAAGAGATCAAGCATGATTTATCCTATGATTCTGACCACCTATGGTCAGTGTTAAACAAGATTACACACCTACGACATTGCCCATCTATTCACTAGCACAATTATTCTCTCACATATAGTGAGTGATTCAACAACCACAAACAACTTATCCAAAATGTTCACACAAGGCCAATGTTCCAAATTCCGAACTTAATCAACAATTCAAATATAGACAACCTAATTTCAACTAACACAATTTAAATTCAAACATGGATTTTGTGTCTAAACACCATACCCAAAACAATTTACAAATCAATCACTCAAATAATGCAAATTCTAGGTCTTAATTTAACCAAACACTTACCAAGATTTGAGATTAAAGTGAAGAAGATGAAGGAGGTGATTATGCTCGAAACTCTAGGCTACAGGAATCTTGCCAAAAAATAAGTGCACAGTTGTCGGTCATGATCGAAAACATGAGGGGGGCTTGGTTAGGTTACTTCAGTAATTTTACATCAAGAATGCTATCAATATAACTTGACCCCTCTATTTATACATTAACCTGGTCACTTTAAAGTTATTTGGCTTGGACTCTATAAAATCCCAATTACAAGCCATAGAGAGTTTTACAGCTCCTAAATCATGGTTTTACAGAACATCCAACCCTAGATTTTAGGACTAGGTTTCACTGAGTATTTTATAGCTCATAGAGTTAGTCGTAGAGACCTTAACACTTAGAATTTTTTTTAGGAAAGTTACCTATGGTCCATGAGCCCTATTCATGACCCATAGTTTGATCTATGGATCATAAAGTTGGCTCATGGACTAGAGAGCATAATTTTTTTTCTCACTGGAAATATCTACGAGATGAGGTATGGGTCGTAAAGTATTTTATAGCCTGCAATCCCAGTCGTAGAGACTCAACTTGATGGTCTTCTCAGCCAAATTGGCTGACTTAGTCCTGTACCTGTATAGTTTACGTAAAATACAGTGTTACTCTCTATGCAACCAGCCCAATGTCCAAGATTACAACAAAATATGTTCAAACGAACTACCTATGAATCCAAAAATTGAAAATAAACATATAACTACACTATTAAATCAAAAAACATGGGTTGGCTCCCAAGTAGCACCTGATTTTCTATCGCGGCATGACTTGGACAAATTGCTTACTCAAACTTCTCTAGTTGCCCAAGTTTTAGTCTTCAAATCATCTGGATGCTTCATAGATTAGCAGATATTGAAGATTACTTCTTCGTCATTCAATCTAAATCTATGTTGATCGACTTTCTATCCACTAGGGCTTATCCAGTGTCTAGGAATGGTCTTACCAAGATGATTGAGATGTCAAAGTCAACTGTGTAATCCAGGATCACAAAGTCTACAGGGAATATGAACTTTTCAACTTTTCTAAACATATTGTATAATACCCCCATAGGCTTCTTTACCGTGTGATCCACCATAAACAACCATATGCTAGTTAAAGTAGGGACTCTTAATCCAAGCTTCTTGTAGGTCACAAGGGGAATCAAATTAATGCTGGCACCTAGATCACAAAGTACCCTTGCAAACTCCACATCTCCGATGGTACAGGGTATGCTGAAAGCACCTGAATCTTTTTGCTTCTGAACAAGGACCTCATAGCAATAACACTGCAATGTTGAAGCTCTTGAGTGAGCTCCTGACACCAGTACACTTTTTAGTGACCATGTCTTTCATGTACTTAGCATACCCTAGCATTTTCTCCAATGCTTCAATAAGAGGATGTTGATGGAGAGGTGCTTTAGTATGGAGAGAAAGTTCTTAAATTTGCCTTTCTTCTCCCTCTTTTTGATTCATTGAGAAAAGAGAGTAGGATGTCTAGGAATAGGCTTTAACCTCTGTGGTGTACCAAAAACTTCACTCACCCCTCCTTGCCACGATCATCTCCTTCATTTGCATCTTTGGCCCTAGCCATCTCCTCTCGAACATCTTCTACATTAATAGGCATGGGAGTATTAATGGTGCTCTTGCCACCCCTAGTAGTAACCACCATACACTGCAGGTCAATTTTAGGATTTTGAACTATATTACTAGGTTGTGTACCCCTCTAATGGTGATTAGGTTGTGTCGACACTTGATGGAACTATTATTCTAGTTGTTTGATAGTCATAGAGTGAGACTCTATTTTCTGATTAATACTTGAAGTCTCTGATTTCATACCCTTTAGAGTCTTATCTCGAGTCTAATCTTTCTTCAACAAGTGATCAAACATCTCCACAATCTTGGAACTACTTGCACTTACATTGCAGTTGCATGGTAGCATACAAGGACTATTTGTGAAGCCTTCTCTACGACCCCAATTTGTGTCTCTCTCGGAACCCCTGTTCCTATCATAGTAAACTCTGCGGTTGTCCCTATAAGCTCCATATATATTAAAGTTTTGACCTTAATTTCCTTGACCTTGGCGCCAATAGTCCTGATTGGACCCTTGGGCATTGGTCCAGAAACCCCCCATCCGATCAACAACTAAACATATGTCCTTATCATAGTATGGCTCCTCATACATGGATGAACGTGGTGGTTGATGAATCACTGCATTTACTCTTTCTTGGCTCTTATTCAACACCTCCATACCTATTCGAATCTAAACAAGTTGCTACATGATTTCTTCATTAATTGTAGCTTGATCTAAACCCACATTGATAGCACACAAAGTCTTAATGGATACTCTGTCTTGCTATCCCTATGCTCGATTAGTCTTGACCACTTTTTCATTCGCTCTTTGGTCCTTGCAAATGGTTGATCCAAAAATATTTCCCTATGATAGTGTCAGCGCAAGCTTGACTATTCATATCAAGAGCACGGTAGAAGATCTCCACCAAGGTGTCATCAAATATTTTATGGTTAGGGACTCTTCTCAGACATTTGGTGAACCGCTCTTATGTAGAGCTAATTGAATCACCAAGAAGTTGGTCAAATTTGCTGATATGGTCCTTTAACTTAAGCTTCTTCGATTTAGGGAAGTATCTCTCCAAAACGGCCTTCTACAGGTCTTCCCAACTAGCCATCAAAATTTGTGAGAGCTTAGATAGCCATAATGCTACATTACTCATAAGACACAATGGGAACACAAAGTCCCACAACATCCATAGAAAGATTTTGTGTTCCCATCATATTCTTATAGATGAATCCCACATTGTGTAGGTGGCTATAAGGATCCTCTAATGGTAATCTCACAAATATCCCATGGTTCTGTAGCATCTGAAGTAACCCACTAAAGATAGTGAACTTATTGTCTACTGGTAGTGGAGGCAACATTAATACGTCCAGTCACCTCCACAACCATAGTATTCACCCTGTACTTATTCCATTTGTAAGCATTGATGTTGAAACCCTGAGGCTAATAAGTAAAATTCTTAAGAGGGGGTGAGTTCTCATTATCAGCACCCTCATTATTATTCCTGTTCAGAGCTGCATTAGTTGCATTATTGACATTGTCATAGTCCATTCTTCTCAATATTCTATGGATCTGTGGATCAAATTAATTTAACGGATTTCCTTGACTCTGAGTGTTGGGCATACACTACACCTATATCTTCAAAAAAAACACAACAAAAGTTTAATAAGGGAGTTGTGTATTAACACTCAAATAACTAATAAATTTCACTAAGTCTAGCCGTATTCCCTAACACCAGCACCAAAATCTTGATATCACCCATGTTACACCTCTTTTTTAGAGGATAAAGTGTTCGTTGTCAAGAAATATAACCTAAGAAAGGTTACGGTCGTACCCACAGGGAATACATAGACTTAAGAGATTTCACCAATTTGTAATCCGAATTGTTAACCAACTTACTTCCCCAAAGAGAGGGGGGGAGTTTTACAATAATCAATAGAAAATATAACTAAACTAACTATCACAAGAGAGAAGTCAATAATGGAGAGAAACTAGGGTATTGTGTTCCCTATGAGTCCCTAACTCAATATTACTAGATAACCTAATTCTTTTCTAGTGTATAGCATGCAGAATGGTAATTTATGTTCACCAAGCTCTTTGGTCAAAGGTGAGAGGTAAATTTAACTATGCGAATTGGCCCATCTCCATAGTGTGCATTACTAACCATTACCTAGTCCTAGTACAATCTCCCCTTGTCCTAGTTTGGTTGATTAAATGAGAACATATCAATTGAATCCTACTGATTAATCTTTTTTCCTATTCATTACTACCTTGGTCTAGTCAGTAACACTAGGCAGGTTCTAATGTTGGCCACCACTAGAAAATATGCAAAATGAAGAGAGTTAATTAATACATACATATACACCTTCCAAGAATCATGAATTATCCAATTTTAATTTGTTCATTCTTCATGGTTCTCACAATCCTAGTTACAGATTTAGCTACTCATGCTATGTGTAGATGCAGAAATTATGAATATAGAAAACATAATTAAACACTTACATAATATAATAATAACAAACAAAATCCAACTTCAATAAGAATCACAAGCTTCAAGGTAATGTTCAATCACAAGTATTCTCAAAGACTCTCCAATATGATCTTACAATTTTCACTCTCAAAAAATTGAGTTCTCTGAGTACTAGGCAAAAACTTATGAAAAATAACCTAAAAGACCTAATTATAATATTCAAAATTCAAGTCCTAAAGAAAATAGGGGAATTGGTCAGCACGCTATACGAAAGGTGTCTTACGAGTCATATTGCATTCCACAGGCCATAATCGGGGTCTCATACTCAGGTACTAGAAATTTGGACTTTAACTCAATGACCCCCCTCTATGACTTATGAAGTGGTTTACGACCATAAAAGGAGTTTTGTTTGATGAAATTCATGAAAGTCCAAGTCTATGATCCTTAGGAAATGAACCATCTTGTATGACTCATAAACCTCTCTACGACTTATCTGCATGTTCATAGAATGAACTTCAGAAAACAACCTCTCACTGGAATTATCCACGAAATCACCCAATGACCTATAGAATGGTCTATAGCTGGTAAAGGGTTTCGTATGATAGGAAAACTCTGCAACTTCTATAATTATTCAAAAAATCAAGGCCAACCTGTAATCCTGCAAAGATAAAAATAAAAACAAAAACATATAAAATCAAGTACCATCGCATTGAGAACACATAAAATTCTAATATTTAAGCATCAAAAGAGTTGTATTTTTACAGCACATGAATGAATTATGTATTTTCTGGGATGTGACTTAGCACTAAGAGGGTTTTTGTAGATTTCATAGTCTCATAACTATGTGCCATCATAATAATAATGTTCCTATTTTTATACCTTAAAGGTATGCTAATGGATCCATTTAGCTTTAATGATGGACTCTCATCATGCTAGGGTAAAGCCTAAAATATGGGTTCAAATGATGGATTCGAACCATGCTAGGATAATGCCTAAAGGGTGAGGATTGTGTTGACCTTAGAAAAGTAGACTGCTTTTTGATTGTTCAAGAGGGAACATCAAAATTCTATGTAATAGTCCGCTTTGTTTTATCTATCGGTTAGGATCTTATTCCCACCTATGTATGCTAAGGTTATGAATGGATATGATGATGCTTCCTCTCATGATTTTAGCTTGGATTGCTTATGCATATTGTCTTTTCAACCTATTTATTATGATTATGTATATTGATATTATATTATGATGTTCTTTGATACATGACATACCTATATACTTAGTATATTCCACGTTCTATCACATACTAATTTGCTTGTATGATCTAACCATGTAGGGATGGAGAATAAGGCGCCTATTCCATTACATTTCTAGATTCATATTCTAAGCTTGAAGATTGTTGGTGAGTTCATACACTTCAGGAACAAGCCCAATTATTGATGTTTCTATATGATGAGACTTTACAATTTTCTTTTGATGTATATCTTGAGGGAAAGCTAGTAAGCTATGTTCTAGACTTGACAATTTCTTTTGATGTATATCTTATGATGTAGAGGCATGTTATAGACACTATGGATTGATGTATATTCCCCTAAGGGAAACTATGAGGCTTCTAGTTTTATGCACTTTTGCTTCCATATTATCTTAATTATGCTTATTTTATGAATGCTTATGATATGAACATGAGGCTTGTTTGAGATGCCTTCTAGTGTTACATTCACCATGTCACAACTAGGCCCTAGGCCTGAGTCGTGATAAAAAAAACATTCATATGAGTAACCCAATAGACATATGTATCAATAAAAATAGTACAAGTTCACATAGTAGCCTTTAACATATTTATTACAACCCAAAACTTTAATGATCCTTCTGGTCATTTTCTATAATTCTGCGACTACCTTGTTGTTGAGCATATGTATATTGACCTCGGGACATTGGTGATTTTTTGGGATAGTTGGGATAACTATTGGTTGGGTTATTTGGGAGTTATGTGGACTTTTGTGTTAACTGGGGAAGTTATACACATAAAGTGATTTTTTGAGTAAAGTCCTAGTAAATGACCTCGAACATGAATTTTGTCGATTCCATTAGCTCTGGAATAGTTGAATTAGTCTAGGAGCATATGCAGTGCAATTATATCTTGGGTTAAAAATTTAGCCATCGGAACTGACTAATAGTTGACCTAGTCAATACTTTTGGGAACCATAACCTAAGTGAGGATTTTGATAGCATGGTCAGCTCTAGCATATCGATTTTGGTCAGGGTCGACCTTTCGTTTGATACCAGGGACTTCTTGATTTGATATCACCCTAGGGGATTTTTGTTAAAAGTTGCATATAAAGAAGTGAGACCCTCACTTTATCATAGGTATCTTCTTTCGAAATTCTAACTGCACCATTGGGTCTTGAATATCAAAATCCATAGTGATACATAGTTCGTCTGCAAAAATCAGAGTCCGAGCAAGTCCAAAATAATGAAAAGAAGGGTTGAAGGTTTAATGGGACAGGGGTGATGTGGCACCTCCTCCTCCTACCACATGGTAAATTTTGCTACAGTTACCTTGCAGCAACCTGGCAACATCCCGGTAGCATTATATGGATATCTATATGTGCAAGTTTAGGAGAGAGATTATATATTTATTTTCTCTGACTTTGTACTATGATTTTGAGCTCATTGTTTATTCGATTTAAGTGATTCATAAAGCTACAGGACTCGATTTTTCACAAGGAATGCCGTGTTGGAGTCACACTTTCATTTTGCCATGCTTTTTGAGTTAAAATCTCAGTTTCTTTCATTTATTATATATCAAAATTGGTGAAAACTTTACATGTTGATATCTCGGTCATTTCTTAATGGAATTATCTAAGTTGTTCTATTTTCCAAAAGGAACATTGTGATATGC
>JAOTQJ010060174.1:0-13836 GCA_025642045.1 Solanum sejunctum | reverse complement strand
ATACTTGTGCATTTTTAATAAAATGAAGAAGAAGAAAGTGTATGTTAATTTGAAAATAAATAGTATATATATATATAGAAATGTAGCAGGGGTAAAAGGGTCAAATTATTCATTTTTTCAGTTGGAATGATAAAAAATAAGGCCTTCACGCGCCCTCCGTGAGTGTACTGCACTCATTGTGCCACGTCAGCACTCTGTGCCTACTTGTTCAGGAATTGCCAAGTGAAGGGTCCTATTTGTGCACTGTAAAAGTTTAAGTTCCAACTTACAAAATGATGCTAAGTTTAGGATCTAATTTCGGGGTTATCCCTTTCTTTTAATCATGTCTTCTATGTTCAATAGATTCTTTATCAACTTTTTCACTTGCTTTCCTTGTGTTTTTCTTATAAAATAATGCTATCATGAATATTATTTTTGATGATATTCAAGTGTTATTTATTCTTTCTCTTTAAAAATTTGGATTTTAGTTACATGCATTATTATATAGAGTTAAAATGTGAACAATACCTGATGTTCCTTTTTTACCATTTTCCTATTAATTAATGTGTTTAATTATTCGTTATTGAAATTGATTACGACTGTATTATGATCATCAATTTTATAATTTATTTTTATGTCTCGACCTTAAAAATTAAATTCAGAATGACCTAATTTGCCTTCATATTTGATCCCATTTGTCATTTAGATCCTTGTGCTCAGAATTTTGACGACTGAATCCTTGTATTCACCAGAATGAGCTTATGCACTTTTCCTTGTGTTTTTCTTATAAAATAATGCTATCATGAATTTTATTTTTTTGATGATATTCAACTGTTATTTATTTTTTCTCTCTAAAAATTTGGATTTTAGTTACATGCATTATTATATAGAGTTAAAATGTGAACAATACATGATGTTCCTTTTTTACCATTTTCCTATTAATTAATGTGTTTAATTATTCGTTATTGAAATTGATTACAGCGATACTATGATCATTAATTTTATAATTTGTTTTTATGTCTCGACTTTAAAAATTAAATTTGGAATGATCTAATTTGCCCTCATACTTGATCCCGTTTGTTACATAGGTCCTTATGCTCAAGATGTTGCCAACTGAATTTTTGTATCCACCAGAATGAGCTTCTGCACCTTTCCTTGTGTTTTTCTTATAAAATAATGCTATCATGAATATTATTTTTGATGATATTCAACTGTTATTTATTCTTTCTTTCTAAAAATTTGGATTTTAGTTACATGCATTATTATATAGAGTTAAAATGTGAACAATACATGATGTTCCTTTTTTACCATTTTCCTATTAATTAATGTGTTTAATTATTCGTTATTGAAATTGATTACAACGGTACTATGATCATTAATTTTGTACTTTGTTTTTATGTCTCGACTTTAAAAATTAAATTTGGAATGACCCAATTTGTCCTCATACTTGGTCCCGTTTGTCACATAAACTCTTATACTCAGAATTTTGTCAACTGAATCCTTGTATTCACCAGAATGAGCTTCTGGATCCTTAAACTCAATTAAACGAGATTTTTGAACCCCTTGTACCATGTGTGTGGTTCATTCTCCCTTACAAAAATGACATGTCATTTTTACGTCATATATTTTAATGTCATATCATAATATCTCTATAACTATTTTTTAATTATTAATAAAAAATATTAAATAAACGATAAAAAATAAATTTTCTATTTTAAGAAAATAAAATAAAATTATTTTCTCTCACCTTTCCTCCTCCTCCACCTCTCCCAATCTACAATCACCATCTCCATACTTACTCTCAAATAAAACACCAAATTCATGTCAAATGGGTGAAATTCTTACCTATTTGTTTTGAATTTTACACTATAAGTTCAATATTACAAACCCAACAAATCTCCATTGTATTTTTTAATTTAATTTCATAAATTCACAAAACTCATTTACTATTCTCAAAGTTTTATCAAACTTATTAATGGAGATTTTCCATACCCACTATGATCCTTCACAATAACTCATATAAAACTTCAAAAATACTCATGAAATTTGGGATGAGAATGTGCAGAAAAACGACATTGTGATTGGATAGTACTATTCTCAAAAGAGTATACACTCACATTTATTCACAAAAAATACTTTGACTCCTTTATTGAAGAATATCTTGATATTAAAAAAAGTTATTAGATTTACCACTTTATAAATTACAACATAAGTTCATTTGTAATTTGGAGAGAAAGAAAGCGAGAAGAAAAAAGAGGAGAAACAATGGAGATAAAAAGAAAGAGAAAGAAATTGGGGTTGGGGGATTGGGGTTGAGGCGGGTGGAGACTGAAAGAGAGGGTAGCTGAAAAGAAGAAGAAATTAATTCTATTTTATTTTTAATTATTATCTGGTATGTTTTTTATTTTTTATTTGTCAAATATAGATATTTCACGCTTTTAGTGAAATCATGCTCCTTTGCCAAGTCACAACTAAGTCGCCACATAGACTTGGTCAATAATCAAAGGTGTTTAGATGATTTGTTTTAGTGGGCTCTGTTAGCAAAATTCTGAGTACAAGGATCTATGAGACAACCAGAACCAAGTATAAGGGCAAACTAAGTCATTCCGTCAAAATAAAATCAATACTATATATGATCATTGTATTATTTATATTATTAATTATTCATATCTCAAGGTGTTGCATCAAAAGATTACGAGAAAAATATTAACCGAGTTTATAGATCTACTTTTAAATCAATGGCCATTTGGAATCAAATCATTGGAACAATTATTGTTACAACAAATAAAATTTTTTACAGTAATTATTTTATATTATAATCAATACTCTATGTAAATATCACGAAAGATTTTAACAACTCTAAATGTAATGACATTAATTCAATTATCGCTAAATATTCTTATGACGATAAATAATCAACATTCTATGTAAAGATCACGAAAGATTTTAACGATTCTGAATGTAATGACATTAACTCAATTATCGCTAAATATTCTTACGACGATAAACATCATCACTGAAAAAAAAATCTATTACTATTAAATGTGTCTAGACATAGTAAATTTTTTGATCTCCCACCCAGTATTCGAAGCTCGTAGAGCTCCAACTAAATCCAGATTGCGAATTGCAGAGCCCATTTGGAAGTGGTGCTATCAACAAGATTTTTTTTCATTCTTGAGACTTGAACCCGAGATCTCTAATTAAGGGTGAAACACTTTCACCAGTGTATCACAACCCATATTAGTTCTAGACATAATATATGATAATTAAAAAGGTGTTACAGTTTTCCATCAATCTCGAATGGAGTCAAAGATTGACTATTTTTTGACTTTGGAGTATGATGGAATAAAGCAAAATGACTCTTTAAACTTTTTGCGCTTCTTTCATTTGTGAAGTAGCAGTTAGTCAATGCAACTTTCGACACTCCTCATGCGTCATCTGGAAACAACCGCTTTATGTTTTCAAACATAGGGATTAGACTGTGTACATCCGACTCACCCTCACTCCGCAATGAGCGAAAGCCTTTCGAGGCACTGGAGTATGTTGATGATGAAAAATGTGTTACATATTTCAGTTCATACGTAAAGGATGAATATATATATAGATATTATTTTTATCAAAACGATAAAAATTATCAGAGATCAAACCCCACCTCTTTTTTAAAAAATTATCAATAGATTTGTTTTGGCTAAAAGAAGATATATTTGAAGGGAAAAGGGAAGCACCAACCAGGGAGCTAACCTATCACCCTCCTTAACTGTTTATGTCTATGCTGCTAAATATATATAATATACTTGCTGATAATTTAAATTATTAAGCCTTTTTGTTTTTTGTGAATTGCACATCTTATCTTTAGCACTGGCATTTGGATCCTTGTTGAGGGGACCAAGAAAGCTTACATTATATGACAAACCATCAAATTTTTTAATTTAATTCTTACTTTGTAATTATTATTTTTTGGATGTAAATGTTACAGTTCGGATGTATTAAGGAGTTAAATTACTTGTAAGTACCACGTTTAGCCCAAATATGGAACAATCATGGTCCCTAAAAATGGACAACCACTTCTTCTAGGCCCATTAAATATAAAACTTCACGTCTCACAATAATTTGTGTGAGCAACCAAATATTATATGCTTCTACAAATTTAAAACATGAAATTGCATATTTTGTTCTTGATTTTTAATTTTTTATTTTGTAAATGTGCTAATTTTTAGTTTTTCCTTTTTAATAATTAAATTTATGCCTAGAAAAGTATAAATAAATTTTTAGGTCACACTTAAAAAAAAAAGTCAAAACCTGATATTTTCTATGATTTTGATTAATTTTACCATTCGACCATACCTGGCTCAATGTTTGAAGAAATATTTCCAATGTTTCATTTGTAATCTTATGTTCTTTTTTTATAATAAACAATGGACAAAATTTATAGTCTCATCAAAATGTCAATTCAAACTAAAAGATATTCCATGTTGTAATTGTTGATTCAATTTTAGCCCTTCATTCTTATTCCAAATGAGTCCAATTAAGAATTATTTTGATTCATTAAAATTTGTAATAATTATTTCATGGATTATAGTGAGTATGCCTAAAAAACAAAGTTAGTTATTTACCCCTTAAGTTCGAAAATTCTTGTATAGCAACAACTTTACCCCAATTTTAAACAAGTAGGGGAATATTTTTTATAATGAGGATTCATCATATATTAGTTAGTTTTATTTTTATTTCAAGTTTGCCATACCATTTTCCTTTATATATTCAGATCTAAAATTGACGATATGAGCAAGCTCACATAAGTAGAATTAAATTTGAAAGTTCTAAAAAAAAATAGTAATCCTCACAATTAGAAATAGAGTTTTTTTCCCTGCGAATCAACGAAAAATTTGTGTATAATATAATCTATTCACTCGTTTTTACAAAATCAGCTTACTGAAAAAATATATGATAAAAAATATTTTTTTACTGAAATATTGAAAATCTTTTTAATTTTTTTTGTGTGAAAACACTATTATATTTTTTTCATACTGATTCAATCAAAATATTTATGAAATAATTACTAGACAGTTGAAAATTTTCAATGAAAAGATAGTGATTTTATTTAATCAAAGAGAATTAGAGATTTTTTTTAGTAGCATTTGTATGTGCAAGTAAAAATTCGTTATTGACCTGATATAGAATAATTAAGGTTAAAAAAAGTGTGTTCTCGAATGCTGAAATTTACTTCAATCTTGATTTTTTTTAAAAAAAAAAAATTAACTTCAATCTTTATTTATTTATTTTTTTTATTTTTATTTTTTTTTGTAAAGATTAATGTAACAAAATGCTAGTTGATTGACGATAGTGATGTCTTGTTTGCTAAGTTGATTCCTAACAATTGACACTCCATTGTTTGACAATACAAATGTTTTTCTAAACCAATAAATCTAGAGATGCCGATGATGGAACATTTATGATATGGCAGGGAAAACACTCTCTACTTGAAACCTAAATATTGTCACCGTCATTTTGTACTACTCTGATGGCAGCTCCGACCGTCAGCCAACTTCCTCTTGGGATTGGCCAGACAGTTTCTTATGTTAATTTGTTGAAGTCACCTACCGGTGATTAGAAGCCCCTGACTAGAAAGCCAATCTCATACTTACATGGGGAGCCCATAGTGATGTGGAACAAGTGAAAATTGACCAGATGATTGTTAACAAGAATTTACGTTATACGATTATAGAGAAATTCTCTTATGAATGGCCTGAAATCACAGAGCTAAGGCGTTTGATCCCCACTCAGTGAGAACTGAAAGGTGATTGCAAAATTGATTTGCTTAGTAATAGATATATTCTGATTAGGGCAATACTATTAGAAGATTATGTTCATCTTTTATCGAAGCGACATTTTACATCAATCAAAGTGGTAAATCGTTTCCCATGCGAACTCTGAAGTGGGATCCTATGTTCAACCCTGCTTCGGGGATCACAACTGTGACTGCTTGGATCTCTTTTCCAAGTATTCCTCCAAACTTCTTTGAGGAAGACGCTCTGTTTTCATTGGTTGCTGCTGTGGGTAACCTATTCAAGTAGATACTGCTACCAAGAATGAAACTAGACCTAGTTGTGCTGGGGTCAAGGTTGAGGTTGACTTACTTGCTGACTTCCCAAAAAGATTAAAATTGGGATAAAAAGAGGGGATGGGGAAGTTTTAGACAAGTGAATTCGAATCAAATACGATTATATCCAAAATATTGTAAAACATGTATGATACAAGGGCATGCTGAGGAACAGTGCTATATGAAACACCCTGAGTTATACAAACAACAGGAAAAACAGGCAGAAAAGAAGGAGAAGGGGAAGGAGAATCAAACAAAGGAAGGAAAGGACAAGGATTAACCAGGCATAGCTAAGCCTAATGAAGGTAAGGCCGAGGAAGGAGACAAGAAAGAAGAGGGGAACCAGAAGGGAGATGTCTTTAAGAAGCCAAACAAGAAAAATGGGGGAAGGCCCAAACAACTTGACACAACTTGGCAAAGGAGAGTACAAACAAATAATTAATTTGACACACTAGCTAGTGATGGGGGCGGGGGGAGAATGCAAATCGTAATGAGCCAAAAAACCAAATAACTGAGGAGAATAAGGTAGTTAATACAAAGAAATATGTTGATGGTACTTTCAAGAATCAACATCCAACAAGCTCTCCAAGTAAAGTAAACAATGATGGGAGAGTACAACAAAAAGTTGAAAAAGAGAATAAGGAGGCAGAAACAAATAAAGAAGCTCCTGCTGAAAGCACCAACATGGAGGGAAGAATAGAGGTGGTTGTGATTTTTGAAGATAATCAGAAGTCACAAACATCTAATGCAACAACAATGAATATAAGCAACAACTCAGGGATACAAAATCAAGCCAATGAGGTTGAACAACTTACCACTGATAGTAGTGATTTGGAGAGGTCAGTTCATAGAGAAGATGTATATGGTGACAATTTGAGAACAAACTCTGAGAAAGAGGATGGAATAGATTTGAAATAGGCTTTGGAATCTGGGGATGTATCACCAAGGCAAACTTCCACATTGAAGGACAAGAAGGGGACCCCTTTTATCCTATTACAAGTTCAAACAAGGAGCAAGAGGAGGTCAGCTAATAACTCTCAATGATTAGTATAACTTTATTTTGGAATATAAGAGCAGTTAACACTCAAAATGCTTTTGAGAGGTTAAGTGATCTTAACAGAAGTATACTTTTATAGCACTCATGGAACCATTTCAAGAACTAGGATTATTGATCTGTATAAAATGAACTTGGGGTTTGACTATACTATTACAAATGCTTTAGGAAAAATATGGATTTTTTGGAACAAGGATTGGGTGGGGTCTGTTATTTCGGATTCTATCCAGTAACTTATCATGAAATTTAATATTGAAAGTCAGACTTTGTTCCTTACTCAGTCTGTGCTAGATGTGATGCTTTGGAAAGGTTAGAATTATGGAGGATCTGGTCAATGTGGATGTACAGGAAAGTCCTTGGCTTATTGGTGGTGACTTTATTGTTATTCTTAATGAAGAGAAGAAAATGGGGGGTCTGCATTTCACACAACATAAAGCTACTGACTTCTCTTTGTGTTTAAATGCTAGTGCATTGCAAGACATTAATTTTTTTAGAAGTAGATATACTTGGTGGAATGGGAGAGTTACTGAGGACTGCATTTTTAAGAGATTGGATAGGATCCTAGCTTACTGAGCCTTCCTACAGTTATTTCCTTTTACTAAAACCCAACATATGGCTAGACAGAGGTCTGACCATGCTCCACTGTAGCTAGTGTGTTATACCGATGGGGACCCAATTGTCAAACCATTTAGGTTCCTAAACTTCTAGTGCAAACATAACTCTTTTACAGAGCTAGTTCAGCAGAGTTGGCATGCTGATGTTCTAGGTAATCCGTTTATGGTCTTGCTTGCCAAGTTGAATAGTGTCAAAAAAGCTTTGAAGGGGTAAAGTAAGGCTGCCTTTAGGAACATTTTTGTTCAAAGGGCAACTTTATAGGATGTGATCAAATCTAAAGAAGTTGCTTTGGACATCAATCCCTCAATTAAAAATAGGGTTGCACTTAAGAGAGCAGAAGCAAAACTAAAGAGACTCATAAAGTTAGAAGGTGAATACTCGAAGCAGAAGGCTGGGATGAGATAGTTTTCTCAAGGTGATAAAAACAACAAATTCTTCCATTCATATGTCCAAGGGAAGAGGAGGAAGTTGCATATTCATGAGATCCATGATGACTACGGAGAGATCATCAAAGGTAATGCTAAAATTGGTAAAGCAGTAATATCTTATTTTAGCAGTCAGTTTCAGGTAGAAAAACAGGATCAGAACTTTCAGATGCTAGATATAATCCCTAAGTTGATAATCGGGGAGGAGAATGATGAAATGATAAAACTTCCTAACAAAAAAAAGTGAAAGATGTTGTTTTTCAACTTAGTAGGGACAGTGTAGCTAACCCAGATAGATTTTTAGGACTGTTCTTTTGGAAGTGCTGGAATATAGTAGGAGATGATGTAACAACTGTGGTTAGGGCATTTTTCTGTGGGCAGGAGCTCCCAAGGTATATGACTCATACTAATGTAGTATTAATCCCCCAAAAAAGAGTAATCAGACCTTTTACAGACCTAAGACCTATCAGTTTAAGTTGTTTTATTAATAATATCATTTCAAGAGTTCTTCATGAAAGAGTAGTAAAGGTACTCCCCAAATTTATATCCCTTAATTTGTCTGATTTTGTAAAAGGAAAAAGCATCATTGAAAATATACTATTGGCCCAGGAGGTAAATTAAGATATCAATAGAAGAAACAAGCATATTAATGTGGTGGTTAAGCTAGATTTGGCTAAGGCTTATGATAGAGTATCTTGGATATTCCTATTAAAAGTTCTAAGAAAGTTTGATTTTTCAGAGGTTATAATTGAAATGGTGTGGAATTGATATCTAACAACTGATACACTATTTTGATGAATGGTCAGCCTTATAGTTTCTTCCAAAATTAAGAGGTCTAAAATAGGGTGATCCTTTATCTCCTACTTTATTTATAATAGTTGCAGATGTGTTATCCAAGGGATTAAATCATCTTAAAAATGATGAGGAGTTTACTGGATAAGGAATGCCTAAGTGTAGCCCTCGGATAAACCACTTATCATATGCAGATGACACTATCCTTTTTTGCTCAGATGAAAGGGGTTTAGTGATTAAGATGATGAAGATATTAAAAAGGTATGAAGATGTTTCTGGTCAATTGATCAATAAATCAAAGAGTTGTTTTTATTTTCATGAAAACACCCCTTTGATTTATAGCATTAGATTGAGAAAATTAACAAAGATCAGACAACGAATATTTCCTTTTGGGTTGCCCAGTCTTTTATGGGAGAAAGAAGAGCATATACTTTTAGGATCTTGTTAGAAAAATCACAAGGAAGACGCTTGCATAGCAGAACAAGTACCTATCTTTTGGTGAAAAGTTTATCTTAGTGAGGCACGTACTACAATCAATGTCAATGTACCTCATCTCATCCATGACCCCCACAAAGATAGTCATAAGAAGGATGCATCAGATTTTTGAGAAGTTCTTTTGGGGGAATACTAGCACTGAAAATAGGAAACATTGGGCCAGCTGGGAGAGCTTATGTTTCCTTATTGATGAAGGAGGACTGGTTTAATTATTTGATCTAAACAAAGCTACAATGGCTAAACTGTGATCGAATTTCAGAATCAGTGTTGGAACTATATGGGGTGTGTATATGGAAAACAAATATTGTAAGAAAGAACAGGGGCCTCACACCCCTGGAGAAACATGTTGAAAACCAGGGATGAAGTTGAACCATACATATGGTGGCAGAAGAAGGCTGGGAATTCCAACTTCTAATTTGATAATTGGAGAGGAGTTGAACCTCTATATTTTACTGAAGAATTTATTGTGGAAGAAGAAATAGAGGTCAAGAAATTCCTCTAAGAGGCTAGATGAAACACCTAAAAACTTTAAAATGTCATACATCCTGACACAGTTGCAAGTGTAGTGGAAGAAATATGTCTTGAGGAAGAGGGTTTAAGTGATATCTCCTAATGGACTAGTTTCTCTATTGGATAACTCTTAGTTAGCTGAGGCATTAGTATAGTTAGAATTAGAGGACACAAGGTGGATTAGTACAGAAAGTTATAGGCAAAGCATCTTCCTTATAAGATAAGCTTCTTTCTGTGGAGGTTACTAAAGAAAAAGGTTTCTACTAATGATACTATGAGAAATATGAGAATTTCCATAGTCTCAAAGTATTTGTATTGCAGGAATGAAGTGAGAAAAATAGTGCACCATATTTTTCTAACCTCTTCCATAGCTCAAAAGTTGTCAAAGAATTTTATTAATTGTGCAGATTTTATCATGAAGGATTATCAAGTAGGATGCATAATATTCAAATGGTGGAACTTTGCCTCAAAATTTAAAGGGAGGCAAGTATTATATGCCATCCCATTATAATTGTGTGGGACCTTTGGAAGATGAGGAATGCGGTGAGACATGGGAAGAAGATAGAGTACAATGCTCTTCATCATAAGGTTCTGAGTACAATTCAACAGTTGATGAAGATCACATATCCTGAATATAACAGGATGCCAGACAATTGGATAGGTTGTTGTGGCTTGTTACAAAGTCATAAATGCAATATGTCCTACACTCTGGTCAGGTGGTTTACACCCAACTCAAGAGTGGTTAAGTGTGACACTGATAGAGCTTGTAAAGGAAATCCTGGAGCTAGTTCTTATGATATTTGCTATAGGAATAATACAGAGGATGTGATATATGCTGAGGCTAGTCAACTGGGAATGACTACTAATGTTGTTGCAAAAGCTACAACAATCAGGAAGGCAGTGGCTTTATGGGGTGATGCAAGGGTATCCACACATCATAATTGAGACTAACTCCCTAAGTGTGTGCAAGATTATTAAAAAAGAATGAAAAGTACCATGGGATTTAATACACATAATTGAATACACATGGAGAATAATGGCTAATCAGAATATACAGGTAATACACATATACAGAGAGGCAAATTTCATAGCTGATCACATTGCAAATTTAGCATTTGAAGCAGATATAAAGCAACAGTTTTGGGGATTTGCAGAGTTACCAAGTTCAGCAAGAAAACTAGTCAAATAGATAAATAAAATTCTCCAGCTTTCAGAGTCAGACCAACAAAAGCAAACAGGGCAACGACTAGCAGAAATTGATTTGCACAAGTATATATACAAGACGGATGAGAATAGACATTTTTGTGCTAACTAGCCTACACTACTTCAGCCCTCAAAAAGTGACCCAACATCAGCAAAAGAAAGAGTTTAGAACCAGTCATCGCTACGAAGGTGAAGAACAGCCAGAGAATCTTAATAGTCGCATGAGCAACTCTCTTCTCCTCTTGGCTTTGAAAAAGAAGACAATCTCAGGAAGGAAGGGGAAAAAAGAAAAATACAGCAGCGAAGAGGAAAACTTACATGGATAGATCTGCAGAAAGGGCGATGGGCTTTAAACCTTCATCTTTCAATCCATTCCTATGGGGACGACATCTGACACAAGAAAGATTGAGTCAGAATCCAACGAAGACATCGAAGAAAAGGAACATGGTGATTACAAGGTTTTACCTTTGATTGTTGAACATAGAAGAACAAGAAGACGAAGGTGGAGGTTATTAATCACCCAAAGGAAAAGCGTCTTCAAGCTCAAGGACGAAAATGGCAAAAATATTTGTTGCGGTAGAATTCTCGGAGGACTAGATTAGAAAACCTGGGATTACTTATTTATAAAATATTTTTGGACCGAGTTATATTTTTTCACTCCCTCTTGTACGCTCATTTTGAACCCTAAAGTTTCTCTTGGATTTTTGAATACATAAAAATTAGATCATTAACCTGAATTCATTAAAAGAAACAAATAAAGATGTCGATGCAATAATAGTGTTGACACTCAATTTTTAACCTCCACGGTGTCAAATTAATCATTGAGTCTTATTTTTGTTTTAACGATTTTTATACTATTATTTCAAAAATAAAAAATAAAAAATATTAAAGTCGGGCGTGTGTACCACACGCGCCCCCAATCCCATTTATCATCATCATCCTTCTTCCCCTCTTCATTTAAAATGAAAAAAACAGTAAAAAACCTAAACCCACCAAATCGCCGCCGCCTCCATTCCCGTCGTCCCTTCCTCGTCACCGCCGCAACCCCTTCCCCCTCACCCGTTACCTTTTCTTCTTCTTTTTCCCATTTTTTCTTCAAACAACCCAGAAAATCAACGACAAAAAAACCCAGAAAATTGGCGCCGCATACCTTGATACCTCTGTCAAAACCCGACCAACCCGCACCCCCAACGGTCTTGTCCCCCACATGAACTTGAGTGAGAATCAACCGACCCTTTTTCCTTCAAATTTGAATTTGAAATCGTCCCCGATATAATCCCCTCTTCTTCGTCGTTTTAGGGATGGGGTCGGGGAATGGTGGGAAAAATCGAAGAACACCACTGACATCCAAAAATTGCTGGAGAGAAAAAATTAAACTTCCAAAAAATCTAGGTTGATTCCGTGAAACCTGTCGAAGCTTTGTCGAGTTCGTCGATGTCCCAGTTTGCTGCCCCCAAAGAGGTAATATTCCAATCTCGCTTTACTTTCGAGTTTTACATATTGTGACTGAATATGACAGCCGAACTTATATCAAAGTGTTCCGTTCGAGTTTGGGTTTACTGACTGAAAATCGTTGTCGTTGTGATGCTATTGTTGTTGGTCGTTAAATATTTATAATCGTACTGTGATATCATTAACTGGCTATTTTTCTCATTCAATGTTGGTTGTGTTTTAATCGATTTCAAGTAGTCGTCTTTAATTTGAAGAAGTGCAGATGTCGTCCTGTAAACGACGATACGTTGTTTTCAAATAGATATGTTGTTGTCATTGATTTACTCTGTTAAGTTGTTAAAAAATCAAAAATTGATAATATTACTTCCCAAATGTCTGCTGCAATGTGCAAATTTGGCTTGATAATTCATGTTGATGAGGGTACTAATCTCTTGAGACACCGGGTGTTTACTTCTCCGTGAAATTCGCCTATCATACTATGATATCACGTTAGCTTTTATTTGACTCGATGCTTCTTCAGAATCTGCAGGTTTTGGTCATAAATAACGAGCTGCTATCATGATTGTATTTTTAATGAAAATCAGATTCATAACTGTCACATGTCCTCATCTTGTTGCTCCTACTAATTCTCACTCTCCATCTTCACGTCTTTGTCCAATGTGCTGATGCTTTTTCTTGGAATTTAAAATCGCAACATGTTATGTGTCACTGTGTATTGCCTGAGATCACTGTTGTTGGATTCTTATGTTAACTACACTGTCCAAGTGCTAGTTAGATAGCACACAGTCTTTATATTCATTTCTGATTGTTGCAATCGTGACCTGTTAACATGTGAAACTGAGTCATTTTGCTTTTGTATAATCCTATCCCTGTTAAGGCATGCCTACATGGGTGCGATCTTTTGTTCCAAACTTGTTTGGTTGATCTTGTGTCAAATTTAAGCCTAGAATTTAAGTCTAGAACTCTTCCTACTGCTGTCTATGTCCTTTTGGCTACTAAAATGTGAAATTCTTCTGTTATAAAAGATAACTCACATCTCTATTATGTTCTAAAATGGTTTAAAACTGCTGGAAACATATTTCATTTCTCTACTTTTGGATTTTTCTTGCAAAGAACTAGCTGCTTAGAGGTTGAATCCCTAACTTGGTGATTGGCTCCTGTGATGATCATAGAATGTTGTTTAGTTTAAATGGGCAAAGATTTGTGTGTTATGT
>JAOTQJ010060154.1:0-13838 GCA_025642045.1 Solanum sejunctum | reverse complement strand
ATTACCGGACCATTCTATAACCGATTCTCCTGGAAACTGAAATTGAACTAGCTTCTTTTGACAGTCAACCTTAGCATTTACTGGTCCTAACATTTAGGAAGGGTAAAATGGTAATTTTATCAAAATATCAAAAATAACCTTCAAGTTCATTACATTAGTCAACACTAAAAATCATGTTCGTCCTCAAATATAAAGTAAAGGAAGAGGCCTCACTAGAAGTAACCAAGAGTCTGAAATACAATTCTAAAAGTCATTAGTTTCTTTCGAGTAACATCATTTTCGAGAGCTATACCATTAGGATGTAATACCAAGAATAAGACTTTTTAACTAATATGAAATGCTACCCTCCATGAGTAATTACCAGGTCAAAAACTAGCCAATGAACCAAAATTGAACCAACAACCTAGTACCACAGTTTACATATCAGGATGACCTTTCACCCTTAAGACCACAAGGCAACACCGATCCATTTTTGGTGAAGGCCAAGAGTGAATCTGAACCAATCATATCCATTTGAAATATACAAACCATCATAAGCCTCATCCAAGTTCTTTTCTCTTAACATAATCCTCCCTGAACTTAAGCAACACAATTCTAATACTTAGACAATGCATACTTGTAAGAGAGAATCTAATTAATCTGGCCCAAAGGAAGGTAGTGATCAGGAAAGAAAACTAGTGAATGATACTTTCAAGCTTATAAACCTCAAATAACACTACTTGGATGCTGCAATAGTAGCTGAATTAGGTATGATGTCTTTTCTACAAACTACAATTGTTCAACTAGAAATCCACCTCAACTACATGTAACCGTTTAAGGGCAAAATACCTCAACATCCACTTAACACTTGTACTCTCATGCCAAACTTAAAAAATTCTTAATCACTCCATGAATTTTGTATACCATAAACATATAACCTTTATTTACCACTAAGTATCTACACAATCCATTATGATAGTATACCTTAACTTCTATCAATGAAGTAGTATCTATCCTATCCAAAATCATCAGTTACACATATAAAGTCATAAGTCCTTTCAGTAATGCTTTCGTGAGCCATCTATTATGATTGTACAATCCAACCTAACATTAAACACATAATTTCTCATATATCACTATTTGTCATTCAACCCAAACCAAACTTTCTGAAAAATAGCTGATAATCTTTCATAGTTCAGTGGTGAGTCAGCCTACCTCACATTATAACATAAATTCACAGTGAAAGTCATCCAATTATAAACTCTGAACCATGGATCTATACATGATGTCTAGTCTCCTTCACTTTTCTTAACTAGTATCTGTCACCAATGCTGCAAGGATATTTGAATGCTTAATCCATACTTATGGCCCAATCCTAAAATCTCAAACTCTTTGATGTCCAAGGCTTATGTACTCGCTCCTGGCCCATTTATTGTCATTATTTCTTAGAAAAACTCCACAACAGATTACCTTTAACTTCCACTAACTATTCAAATGCAACTTCATTAAGTTCTTTCACCATTAAAAGTAACAAAATTTATAATCCAAGCTATAAAGAAACCCATCCTCACACTTGAGCCAACTTCTGTAGACTTCTCTCACATATCTTTCCCAATCGTCTCTTAACCCTACTGACACAAGTATAACCATATTACCATATGCCGAATAAGGTAACCAAAGCCATCTCCTACTATAAAATTAAACTTATAGTTTATATGGTAACCTAATCGCAAGTCATAACAGCCAAATTTAATGACTCAAGTAATTATCCACATGCGCTTTCTAACTAACATTCCCAATTACATCCTTACAAGTAAACTTGTCAAAACACATTAGTCCATTTGCTTATTATCCTAATATCAACACACTTCTCTTAGCTTACAATGAAGTCACCAATCCTTATGTATATCTTTGAGACAAATTCACATTTCAGCACATTAATACCCATTCTAAGATTCACCACTATGACTTTTTTATGACCGATTTGAAACTCAAGCATCCACAGTAACAACCAATTGGTTCTCCCAAAATGTGATGGTAATGTTAAACTCTGCTACTTGAGTAAGTGCAACAATTGATAACTCCTTAGCAGCTAGTATTCATGCTCAAAGGTAAATGTATCTATCCTCGAATATTACTAGTACCACATTAGAATACCCACTAGATCCACCACTAGAATGAGTTATACTCTTCGAGAAGTTCGTGATTGAATAGTCCATACTTTTGTCTTATTGAGTAGCTGTCAAACATTAGTAAATTGGTTTTGTCTCTCACCAAGTGGTATCCTTCTTCCACAAATTAGAGGGGTAGCAAAAGTAACACAACCCATAGTCTTATCCAAAAAGATATAAATACTGCCATAATAGTCATATTATAATCATTTGTGATATATACTCATTCTAAGAAGACATAGTATAGGTTCTGATAACAATCAACATAATGTCATCCTCTACCCATACTAAACAACCCTTATTTGGCTAATTTAATAACTGTACGCCCATGTTTATTATGTTGATAGTTGTCATTCCCCTAGTGTAAGGACCCGGATAATATATGACCTTAATGGTGCATGGAGATTCAGTTCTTAAAGGTTTTTGACCAAGGTGTCACCACAAGACCACCTATATGAGCTATGGAGTAGTCCACGAACCATGTGAAGGTACCTTGAGATGGCCTTTGGCCTTGTGTGTAGTGTGCTTGGGCTCTTGGTGGAGTTCAAGACTAAGACACTCTTCACTGAGCACCACACAGATTGTGTGAAGAATCATTGGCCATGAGGTGGCTTATGAAATGAGCCTTGGGCTTGAAAGCCACATTTTGGCTAAGGCAGCTCACACACAAACCCCTACACGGGTCGTGTGGTGTCCCGTAAGGGTGTTAGTCCCTAAATTTTTTATGTATGAAATCACCATCTTAAAACTTGGCCAGTGAATATTTTCTCTAAGTATGGTCTCATGGACAACCATATAGTTTGTGTGGTCTCATACGAGCCGCGAGGCTCATTATAAAACCCCTATAACTTCTTAAAACTCATTTTGTTAATAGTTGTCTTGTAATTTTAGTTATTGCTAAGGATCATTTATCACCTTCTAACTTATTCTAAACCCCTGAAAAGACCTATGCTATTTTATACTCGTTCAAATTCATTCCTCATGCTAAGAATATTCAAACTCTCTCATTAAAAGACTACTCTCAAGTGGGCCATTGGAGATTATTTTGGAACATAAGGAAGAGTCTTTTGCTTCAAATAGTTTCTTCTTAATTCTTCTTATTAACTAAGATATGTGTGATAGATTCATAGTCCCTTTCGACCATGAAGATCCCAAACTTTTTTTACTCTTTGATTTATGAAATTAAGCTTACTTTGAAAATGGCTCCCTTAGATTATTGTTTATTTAATTCAATTGAGATCTGAGATATATTTAATTGATGTTTTAAAAGCGATTGAAGCCCTAATATATTGAATTGTATTGAGGTTGTGAAGATTTGGAAATGCATATTCCTTTACAGGCTGATGTAAGCACGAATATGAACTTACTTATGGATTAAATATGATTTAATCCATATGATTTAGATTTAATCTAAATTGTGATTTAAATATGAACTTACTTATGGATTTACTTTTATTTTGTATTATGTTATTGATTTAAATATGAATCTCTATTGCCCATGCTATCCTCATGTCATTCATAACACATGCATATAAGTGCATTGATTTTTATAAAGATTATGAAGTTAGTTAAGACCCAAATATGTTTATGAATATGATTTTGATGAAAGCATAATTACGCTGAGAATGTGATCACATAATTTTCTATGATATGGCTCCTTGAGTAACTTTGGGTGTTTACGCCAATATAATATATGTGAATGAGCTATTCCTATGCATTGAAAGTATGAATTAAAATATGATTTGACTCTTTAGCCAGGTATGTATCAACATTCTAAGCCTATGTATATATTGAAATGATTTGAAATGAATTATGCCTCTTTTGACAGTACTTATATGTATATGTATTCTTATGGGATGATGACTTACCATGAAGCAAACTTTTTTTTTTGTGTGTGGAGGGGGGCATTTCTCGAAGGGTCCAGTACCGAAGTCCAATAATTATGTGCCAAACATAGGTATCTATTTATTGTAACCTATACCGAAATGGGAGGTCAGTAAGGTACAAATACAATTATCATATCATGAATGAAAATCCTTTCTAAAATAAGAGTACCCATAATCTGTAAGGTTACTTCTCAGAAATGAGAGGTTTATAAGGAGAAGTATGGTCTACCTTTGGCAAGTAAATCACCTCTTATTTGGTGTAAGAAAGACACAAAAATTCCATGTACTAGCATGCTTGGTCTAGATGTCGGTTGAGGTCTCACCCCTTCTATGTTGAAGTATTATGGCATTTCATGCACCATAAATTTCATGGTATATTGATATATTACTCTTCTTTGCTTACGTACTTCATTTTATATATATATTACCTTGTCATCTAACATTGAATGCAGGTTTAATGAGTTTATATGCATTGTGATTTAAATGCGCATTTACTTATGGATTTACTTGAATTTCATATTCTATTGTTAATTTAGGTATTAGTCTCTATTGCCCATGTTATCCTCATATCATTCATGACATACAAACACATGAGAATTGGTTTTTATGAAGATTATAAAGTGAGTTAAGACCCAAGTATGTTTATGAATACGATTTTGCTGAAAGTATGGTTATGACAAGAATGTGATCACATAAATGTCTATGATATGACTCCTTGAGCAACTTTGTGTGTTTATAGAAATATGATATATCTGAATGAGCTATTCCCATACATGAAAGTATAAATTGAAGTATGATTTGACATTTTAGCCCAACTATATATGATTGTAAAGAATCTTTGGCTTTTAAACCTATGTATGCATTGAAATGATTTGATATGACTTGTGCCTCTTTAGAAGGCTTGTATACATATATGTATTCTAGTGGGATGATGACTTAGCACCAAGCTGACTTGTGGGAGGGGGGATATCTCTAAGGATCTAGTACTCAAGTCCCATAACTATGTGCCAAACATAGGTATTTGTTTATGATATCCTTAACCAAAATGAGAGGCCTATAAGGTATGGTTACAATTATGATATGATGAATGAAAATCTTTTATGAAATAAAAGTGCCCATAAGGTAAGGTTACTTGTCTAAAATGGGAGGCTCTTATAGAGAAGTATGGTTTACCTTTGGCAAGTAGATCACCTCTTATTCGATGTGGGGAAGACACCAAAATTTCATATAATATCTTGCTTGGTCGAGATGTCAGTTGAGGTCTCATCTCCTCTATGTTGAAATATTATGGCATTTCATGTATCATGGATTTCATATGCATTGCCTGCCTGCATACTTAGTATATTCAAACTTACTAACGTATACTCTTTGCCTATATGATCTAACCATATAGGGACCAGAGACTATCTTCATCCACACTTTGATGGTTAACTTAGAGTTTGAAAAGTTCTTGTGGTGAGTCCTATCATTCGAGGACAATCCATCATCCATCTACCTATTATCTTGCTTCCACTTATGTTTTATTTACTTTGATGGTGAGCTAGGACATGTCTCGACCCTCGTTCTATTCTATAACTTAGAGGTATTATTGGACAACATGTAGCTTCTTGTATAGATTTATGTTATGCTATGCTACCTATTTATGGAGATTATGATTCTGGAGATCTATTGAATATTTTTATGATGGTATATTTGTGATGTGATTTCCAAATGTGGAAAGTCTTAAGTCCCACCCCCTTAGCGTGAGTGATTCTTACCCACACCTTAGCTCTTATGGGTTATGTGCTATGTGAATCCATGCAAATTTCTATCCCTAAAATATCCCCATAGTATGAGTCATACTTTTCCATCCCTTAGAACTATGTGTTTATTACTTTATTATGCACTTCTAAACCAATGATATGTATGACTATGAGGCTTATTTGGGAACTCTCGGGTTCCCATTCACCATGTCACTCCTAGATCCTATGTTCGTGTGATGAAAAGTTTAGTATAGCACTAAGTTTATAAATGATCCTTGGAGTCCAATAGGCCACATTGAGCAGAGATCTATTCATGGGTGTGAAGTGTACCATGCCTATAAGTGGGAGGCTGTGATGGTGTTGTAGGGATCATCTTACTTCTTTATGTATTATGTCGTGCTTGAACTATGTCTTAAGGCTTCCTAAATTTGATGATGTCCTTAATGCCTTATAGAAGCTGCCTAACGAAGAGATCCTCTACCAAGACAGACCCCTATTAATGACAGCCAAGTCCCTCAAGAGTTTATGGGTAAGCCAATTGCTCATGGTGAATTCTGCACTGCTATCGCCATGCTTGCCTAAGTGTTGACCACCCAGGCTAAATAGGATAATCCTCTTCTTAATGGTCCCACTCTGGTTTCAAAAGTGAGAGATTTTACCCAGATGAATTCTCTAGAGTTTTATAGGTCAAAGGCTGATGAGGATGCTCAAGACTTCATTGATGAACTCTCTAAGGTATTAACTATTTTGGGGGTGACTTCAGAGGAGAAAGCTAAGCTAGTTGCTTATCAGTTGAAGGATGTGGCTCAAGTGTGGTACATCTAATGGTTGATGGAGTGGGCCTGTGGTGATGGGGTTAACTTAGAAGAGTTCAAATTTACCTTTCTGGGTCTGTTCTTGTAACACCCCTCAACGTAGCTCAGAAAGACCCTATGATGTATCTTTTTAATATCTTAAAATCCGAGCAGAATTTTTCCAATCCAACTTCCTATTCTTGTTTAGAGGGCAAACTTGTGTGGGAAAACAATTATGTACAAGGCATATTTTACCCCGGCCAAAAAATATTTTTCAGTGAAATTTTGTAAACCAGTGGCTATTTATGTCAAAACTGCGACCCGAATAGGACACACCTTAGGTCAAAAAGTCTCTTTTTGATTCCAGAAAATTTGGATAAATACCCAATGCCTCTATATAGGGGAATACCTCATTTGTAGCCATTTTTCTAACCTTAAATCTCTCAAAAACACTCCCAAAACCCTTCCAATTCATCACTAAATCCTCCATTCAATTTCAACAATCTCAAGAGCACATTTGGAATTTCAAGAACACAAGTCAAGTCTCAATTCTTCCTCCAATTTTCTTCAAGAAACTCCAAGGTTTAAGGTATGTAGATATGATTGTGGAAACCTTCCTTCCCACAAGTCCAACCATTTCTCTTCTCCTACTACATGAAGTTTATGAATCCTTATGGTTATTTTATGAACTTTTGAATATGATATTACCATTATGCAATCTATTATGGTTTATATTTGTGTATTAACATGAAGTCAAACAGTATGTATATTTATGGATTTATGGATTATTTTAGGTTTATTTATCAACTCTTGTTTATGATGATATTATTATGTATTGTACATATGCATTCTATGTGAGTTTTATGCCAAAATGTTGTTGGGGTTAGATATTATGATAGATCTTAAGATATTCAAGTTAGGTTCTCTATGATGCTATGGAAAGCTATGAAGGAACTTATATGTTTAGTTAGTTTTCATGATATTCAAAATAAATATTTTGGCTTGATAAGATGGATTTCATGCTCCCGTGTCCATATTTTGAAGGGTGATGTATATTATCATGATGGGTTGATTAAGAATGATTTAAACTAATTATTTTTCCTATATATCTTGGAATATGATTCTTTCTTAAATTATGAGAGCTTTACTACAATATTAGTGGGATGATTTGAATGACTTTGAAATTGATTGATCTTATTTCTCTTGTTTCTTACTCTTGAAATACATGATTTTAAGTACATGTGCATTTGCCCATCATGTGTTTGACTAATTACTTGATAAGGATTCTTGATGTTGATTAGAGATTATTGTATGAACTTACGTGACAAGCATGTTATAATAATTTATGGGTTCCCAAGCATGTAATAAGCTCATGAAAAGATTCTTATGAATGAAAGTTGATGGTAGATGATCTCTAATCTATTTAATGAATAAATGCATTATGTGGCAGGGTCTCCCATCTATGGATTGATTAAGGAGCTATCTTATGACTTTTACTCTATATTATAAATGGGTTAGGGATTGGATAAATTGTCCTCCAACATGACTTGGAATGATTTTATGATATTATACTATGACCTATGACTATCCGACTCTTGTGAGAGATTACCTAGCACCGAGTGAACTAGAGGCAATTACTCAAGTCCTAAAACTATGTGCCACTATAAGTAAAGGGATTAGAGGCGATTACCTAAATTCCTAAGAGGCGAGTACCCTAAATATGAGGGCTTAAGGAGAGTATCCGAGTCCAAACTAAAGTCCAGTACCCGATTCACACATGGATTAGTGGATCCACTTAGTGTCACGACCCAAGCCTAGGGCCTAAGCATGACATAACACATGAGAACTCGAAGAGACCTCAAGTAAGCCTCTTAACATATCATTACACATCCATGGTCATGGAAGAAATAAAACATAACAAGAAGTAGTAAATCAGGATAAACAGGGCTAAAGGACAACTTCATAACACCAATATCAAGAGTCAATAGGAGTCAAAGATCATAAAATAGATACATTACATGTCCAACAACACCTCTACTATATAAGATAAGAGCGAGGGAAAACCAAAGCAACCGAGCTCATCCTTATAGTCAATATATAAGTCAAGTTGAGAAAGTCTTAATACAAAGTAAGAGATCATAAGTACATCCCTGGAATGGAGGACTCATCAGCATGCTTGAGCGAAGTCGTACTAGCTACGTAGAGGAGGATGCTCAAGTGATACACCGGTTCCTACATGATGACATCATATAGGCATAGAGTATACATTAGTACGTTTGAATGTACTGAGTATATAGGATGCAATGTAACAAGAGATAAGTTCATAATCAAAATGCATAAGCATAGGCAATGATTAACATATGGTAATATGACATCTATGAATGATGTTTGAGGTAAATCATACTTTCATAAAACATAACATATGTATAGGGAGTGACCATTCTTTGTGCAATCCTAGGACTATGAAATGACCCCAAAAAATGCCTAAAAATGTGCCTATCAATGCCCAAAATTTTAAATTTCATATATTTCAAAATTCATACATGATATTGAAAATATGACTTCATATTCTAGTTCAGAGGATCAATATTGGAAGGGAAATGGGTCAAATCTTAATTTAGAGCAATCAAAGCACAATTTTAAGTTTCCAAAATTTTAATTTCTAGAGATAATCCGCGATAGCACCATGATGCGCAGCTATCGCGGATATGTGTTAATTTGGCCTACATGATAGGTCCGCATCTCAGATTTGTGTATTTCATTTTAAGTGATTTCTATCTCGGTCCAAGACTTTTGGATCTTGGGCCTAAGTGTTCTCAACTGTGGTTTTACCTACACTTAGCCTTATTTCACCCTAATATCATCCTAAACATTCCCCAATACTCACTAAAACACTTAGCCATATTTTCACTCCCCAAACTTAAGTCACAAAGCCTCATCACAACCTAAGGTTTTCCTTCAAGGTTCTTCTTTAAGCTTCAAGTCTCTACCTCCAATCTTCACCAAGATCATCTCTAAGCTAAGGCATGTGGGTTTCTTTCATGGATTCTTTTCACCCATGATACCCAACCCTCCTTTTACTCAATTGCATGATTTAAAGTTGATTTACAAATAGGTCTTGCTTATTATGTGTTAAAGGTATGTGGAAGTGTGACTATTTTGCTATATTTTGAGCTATAAATCTTTGATCTATTATGAGATTTGAGGAGGGGTTTTCATGTATCTTGCTTGAGGGTGTTGCAAGTTGTTGATTGATAGTTTTACAATGGATTTTACTACATGATTTTATCTCTATATTTCATGATTTTATACTAGCATTACATACCCTCTAAGTGTTTGATAAAATGTCAACATGTGGGTTCTTGAGGAAGTAAAGGTCCAAAGCATAAAATATGGTATGATTGATTATATGATGATTAAATGAGCTTATGTATATGATAACTTCTATACAAATTATTGCATTAGACCATGCCCAATCCGTGGGGACTAAGAACCTGGATAACCTATATGGGGGTTTATACTCATTAACCTATTAAAAGGTTTGTACTTCTCCACCTAGTGATGGGGCGGCATCATCACTAACCAATATGGTGGTTTGTACACATCAACCTAGTGAAAGGTTGTACTTCTCTACCGGGGTGATAGGGTGGCATCATCACCAACTTAGTGAAGGGTTTGTACTTCTCCGCCAAGTGATGGGGCGACATCATCACTAACCTACCAGGGGTTTGTACTTTGGAAATCTAGCTTGGTCTCTTCTACACATATGATATCCTATATGAGCATGAGTTACTTAAGCATGTTTTACTTATGCATTGATCATACATGCTATATTGTTATATTATGTCTATTGCTTATTGTTATGCATATTGATTATGATGCCTATCTCTTGTTACATTGCATCCTACATACTTAGTACATTCAAACGTACTAACGTGTACTCTTGGCCATATGATATCACCATGTAGGGACTGGTTCCCAAGTTGATTATCCTCATCCACGTTGCTAGATTGGTACTACTCAAGCTTGTAGTGAGTCCTCCACTTTGAGGACCTTGGTCTATGCTGCTCTTATTATGTATTGAGATATTCTTCTTTAATGTCTATTTTTACTATAACAGTGAGCCCAGTTGCTTTGTCTTGACCCCTGCTTTTATCCATATTTTGGAGGTGTTTGTTGGACATTTTATGTATATAAGCTAAGAGCCTTTACTCTATGGATCTTGATGTCTATGATATGAAAGTACTTTCCCTTAGCCCCAGTTTTTCCTCTTTGTTATCTCTTGATGCTTGTTTTAGTGCTTCTGCAATCAAGGATGTGGAATGATGTTCTAAGAGGCTTGCTTGGGGTCCCTTTGGGTTTTCCATGAGTCGTGTCATGCCTAGGCCTAGGGTTGGGTCATGGAAAACTTAGTATTAGAGAACTAGGTTGATAGATCATCGAAGTCCAACACACCACATCAATTAGAGTCCTATTCATGGTTGTGAAGTGTGCCATTACTATGAATAGGAGGCCGTGAGATGGTTTAGAAAATATTTTCCTTCTTCATGTTCTAAGTCAAGCTTTATAGTTGTTGTAAGTTTTTCCCCCTAATAATTCTTCTTTGCTATGCTAGATCATGCCAAACACCCGAGGATGAAGGGTCCAAACTCCCGAATAGTAACCTAATAATTATGAGATACGAGATTCTCTCACAATGCTTGCCCAAGTTGTGGCCAACCAAGTCAATCAAGGGGCCAAGCCCCTGATGCTACTACCACAGGATCTGGGATAAGAGACTTTATGAGGATGAATCCTCCAATGTTCTATTAGTCATAGGTGGATGGAGATTTACAAGAGTTCATTGATGAGGTCTATAAGATCTTGAATATCATGGTATTGGGCCAAATAAAAAAATGGAGATGGCAGTGTACCAACTAAAAGAGGTAGATAAAATAAGGTATGACCAATGGAAGGGTGAGAAGGGGATTGGTAATGTGGTACTCTAGGAGGAGTTCAAATTGGCCTTCGTTAGTTATTTTTTCTCTCTTGAGCTTAGGGAAGGTAAGTTGGTAGAGTTTATGAACTTGAAACAAGGTGCTATGAGTGTGAGAGAGTATGTCCTCAAGTTTAATTAACTTTTAAAGTATGCTCCTCATTTGGTGGCTGATCCTAGGTTTGGGATGAACAAGTTTGTGATAGGGGTCTCCGACTTGGTAAGTGAAGAGTGCCAATCCACCATGATAATTAGTGACATGGACTTGTCTGGGTTGATAACCTATATCGACAAAATGGAGGAGGAGAAATTGAGGAAGAGAAGGGGGCATGAGGCCAATAGGGCTAGTCTTGGGGGTAAGTTCCAAAGGGGTGGCCGGTTCTTCCAAGAATAAGTATGTTATTCCAAGAATTGATGACTTATTTGACCAATTGCAAGGGGATAACTTCTTCTCTAAGATTGATCTTTGGTCTAGGTATCATGAAGTGAGGGTGAGGGAGTGTGATATTCCTAAGATAGCTTCCATACTAGATATGGGCATTATGAGTTTGTTATGATGTCATTTGGGTTGACCAATACACTAGCCATCTTTAGGACCTAATGAATAGGTTGTTCAAACCCTACCTTGATTGCGTTGTTATGGTCTTCATTGCTGATATATTGATCTATTCACATAATAGAGATGTGCATATGGGGCATTTGAGGGTTGTGTTGCAAAGATTGAGGGAGGAACATTTATATGCCAAATATGACAAGTGTGAATTTTGGATGAAGGAAGTTGCATTCTTGGGCCATGTGGTATCGGGGGATGGTATAAAAGTGGATCCCAAGATAAACGATGTGATTAGAAATTGGCCTAGACCATTGACCCCATCGGATATTAGGAGCTTCTAGGCCTAGCGGGTTATTTTAGAAGGTTTGTGAATTGGTTCTTCTCCATTGCTTCCATTATGACAAAATTGACTCAAAAGAAGGTTAAGTTTGTGTGGACCGATGAGTGTGAGAGGAGCTTCCATATTGTCAAGCTTATGTCCGCTCCTATATTGTCACTACTGGATAGGCTTGAGGGATTTGTGGTGTATTGTGATGCTTCCAGGTTTGTTTTGGGTTGTGTGTTGATGCAAAATGGTAAGGTCATAGCTTATGCTTCTAGACAACTCAAGGTATATGAAAGGAACTACCCCACCCATGATCTAGAATTAGCCGCCATTGTGTTTATATTAAAGATTTGGTGTCACTACTTATATGGTGTGCATGTTGATGTCTTCACCGATCATAAGAGCCTCCAATAGTTCATCACTCAAAAAGATCTCAACTTAAGGTAAAGGAGATGGTTAGAACTACTCAAAGACTATGACATGAGTGTGCATTATCATTTGGGTAAGGTAAATGTTATGGTGGATACGTTGAGTAGGGCGTCTATGGGTAGCTTAACCCATTTTGATGGTAGTGAAAAGAGATGGCTAGGGAGGTGTATTAATTAGCTAGATTGGCGGTTAGGTTAGAAGAGGTTGGTGATAATGGTGTTGTGGTTGTTGATGGGTCTAAAGTCTTCTTTGGTTGATGAGGTGATAATAAAATAAGATCTTGACTCTTCCTTACTTGAATTGAAGGCCTTGGTGAAAGAGGGCAAAATAGAGGGTTTCTCCCAAGAGGGAGATGGTGCCCTTAGGTACCATGGTAGGTTTTGTATGCCTTATGTTGATGGTTTGAGGGAGAAAATCCTTGATAATACCCATAATTCTTCTTATTCTATCCAACCTACTTGAGGGATGTGTGTTGGTAGGGAGACATAAAGAGGGACGCTGCCAAATTCATTTTTGGTTTCCATAGTTTTCAAGAAGTAAAAGCTAGACATCAAAGGCCGGGTGGCCTAACCCAAGACAAAAAGATTCCCACTTTGAAGTGGGAGGTAATTAATATGGATTTTGCGGTTAGGTTGCCTAAGACTAGAAAAGGTTTTGATACCATTTGGGTTATGGTTGATAGGAAGACAGAATCGGCTCACTTTCTACCTGTGAAGACCACATATGGGGCTGAAGAGTATGCAAGATTGTATATCCATGTGTTGGTGAGGTTGCATAGGATTCCTTTTTCCATTATATCAGATCGTGGTTCACAATTCACTTCACACTTTTGGAGGTCTTTTCAAAGGGTTCTTGGTACAAAAGTTCACCTTAGTATAACCTTTAACCCTCAAACGGATGGCCAAGCCAAAAGGACAACTCAAAACCTTGAAGATATGCTTAGGGCATATGTATTGGAGTTGAGGGGTAGTTGGGATGACCATC
>JAOTQJ010060143.1:0-13843 GCA_025642045.1 Solanum sejunctum | reverse complement strand
GGAAAACTTTACATACCTCAAACTCGCCTTCCAACTAGTTCCAACGTAAAGTCAATCCACCTTAGATTTCGGACATTTGACGTCTACATAATGACGAACTAGGTATTTTATTGATGAATCAATGCCACCACACTACTTAGGGGCTTCAATATACCGAGCTTGAAGCATCAAATAATCAAAAACACGGAAAAATTGAATTATTGAGTTTTTCACTATAGGAACCCGAGAGGTTGCTCTTTGTGGTCAACAAAATTTTTCAATTTTTGGATAAGTATAGATGTATATCTTGTACAAGATACACTCCTATATATAGGCACACATATACACTTGTGCCAATAAGAAAAGGACAACCACCTTGACTCCACATTCCTTTTTATTCTTAAGGACCTAACTTAGGTAAAATGTTACATTCGGTCCCAAACTTTATTAAATCGAACCAATTAAGGACGTTCGGGGTTTAAATTATGTTATGGGTCCTAACATCCCAGTGAAATCCCACGAATGGTGCGATGAACTGCTCAAATCCTACCCAATTTTCACCTTGAAACTGCGCAAGGCACTATAGCAACGGCTGACACTGTAGCAACGGCTATAAATGGCTAGTAACGGCTAGTTCCTCTTTTGTAAATATTAATTGCACTTAGGTCCTTAGGAAGTTATATAAATAGGAGGGTCATTTCATTTGTTAGGCATCCACCAAGAAAATAAGTACTCAAACATTGTAAATCTTCAGAGTTCTCTCTAATAAAGAGTTCTTTCTTTCCTCCAAAGTTCTAAGTTCCTTCATAGTCTTTTGCTTAGTCTTTCAAAGTTCTGCTAAGCATTAGAGTCAGGCTGACTAGTAACTTGAGCATTGAAAGTTTGCTAGGCCGCATGATTCATTAGAATTACGGCCAAGTCCTTGACAGTTGGTATCAGAGCCTAAGGTTCGTAGACCATCGAACATCAGGAAGAATGGAAGACGCAAGCGAGAGCACTCAAGTTGGAAATGAGAGATCCAGGAGCCAGAGGTGTCGCTCTAGGGAGGCCACTGTGAAGATGGAGAAATGGCTAGCCAAGATGGAATTGGCCATGGCCGACGGGCAGGAAAAGTTTGAGGATGTTGAACAAGGCCTAGACGGATAGTGTAAAGTCCATGGAGGAGACATACAAGGCAGAGATTTCTTCATTATAGGAAGAGCTAAGGAGGCTCTTGCACAAGCTAGAGAGCACGGAGGAGGAGCTCAGCCTATGCAAGAGGGCTCTTGCCCAGGGGACTACGAGTATGTCCGAGGTAAGGACTACCCCTTCCAGATTAGATGTTACGCGACCTAAGTCTTTCAAAGGGTAAAGGAATGCAAAAGAGCTAGAGTACTTTAGGGTGCTTGCCATGACTAACGAAGCCCTAAAGGTGGATATGGCCAGTCTCTTCCTTGAGGACACCGCAATGGTGTGGTGGAGAAGGAGACAAGGAGACATAGAAAGAGGCACCTACTCTATCAACACTCAGGCAGAGTTCAATACGGAACTCAAGAAACAGTTCTACCTAAGCAACGTTGAAAAGGAGGCTCGTCACAAACTGAGATATCTATAACATAAAGGAAGCATCTGGAGTACGTAAAGAAGTTCATCGAGGTACTAATTGAGATCCCCAACTATCCTGATAAGGAACCTTTCTTTGCCTTCATGGATGGGTTACAATAGTGGGCTAGGCTTGAGATCCAAAGACGAGGAGCTCAAGACTTGACCACCGCTATCTCCATTACCAAGTCCCTTATTGAGTTTAGGAAAGTGGAGAAACCTATATCCAAGGACAAGGGCGGCAAAGAAAAGAGTGGGGGAGACCCACATTAAGGCAAGGAGGCAACGGAAAGGGCAAAGGGATCTAAGGGGTACTAGACCAAGGCTAGACCCTAATTAGCTGCTTCTTTTGTAAGGGCCCATATAACATGAGAGAATGCCCCAAAAAGAAAAACTCTCAGCCTTGAAATAGGAACGTGACCAAGAGAAGGTGAAGATAGAGGCCCCTACGACTCCTCAGTGCAATTGAGGCAAAAGTGGAGGTACCAAAAAATGAGAAAAAGGGGAGTTTGTTCGCCGAAGACAAGATCGGAGGCCACACCGTGAATGAATTAGTTGACACGGGAGCCGACAATAACTTCCTCACCCTTCAAGAGAACATAAGGATGGGCCTTCGCTACGAGACAAGTTGTGGTTAGCTTAAGAGAGTAAATGATGTACCAACGGAGCCTTTGGATTTTCCCACAACGTAAGGGTCAACTTAGGAAATTGGAAGGGCCAAAACAACTTTTACGCCCATAGATGATTACCCACTTGTTTTGGGTATTGAGTTCATGGACCGGCTCAAGGCCGTCCTAATTCCCTTCGCGAACTCACTGTGTATCTTAGAGGAGGGTAATACTCATCTAGTCCCACTAGAGCATGAGACTCGACTACAGGAGAAACAGATATCATCCATGTAACTATCCAAATGGGTGAAGAAGGAGGAGCCAACCTATCTCATATCCTTGAAGGAATAATCCGTTGTTGCTCCAGCTGATGATCTACCCAGGGGAGTCAAGCATGTCCTGGAGAAGTTCGGGGACGTGATACCACCCGAGTTTCCAAAAAAGTTGCTAGCAAAGAGAGAGGTGGACCACAAGATAGAGCTGGTACCTAGTGCCAGTCCATCTGCGGTAGTGCTATACCGTATGGCGCCTCTAAAGCTTGAGGAGTTACGAAGGCAATTGAAGGAATTGATGGACATAGGGTATATTCGTCCATCAAAAGCACCCTATAAAGCCTCGGTATTGTTCCAGAGGAACCATGATGGATCACTTTAGTTATGCATAGACTACCGGGCACTCAACAAGATCATAGTGAAGAGCGACTACCTGATCCAACTTATTACCGATCATTTCAATCAACTTGGCTGAGCATGATGGTTCAACAAGTTGGATCTGAGATCAGGGTACTACTAGGTTAGAATTATCGAGGAGACAAATCAAAGACTGCTTGTATCATAAGGTATAATTCATATGAATTCTGGTTACGTATTTCGAACTTACGAATGCACCAGCGACATTTCATACCCTCATGAACCTTGTCCTACAATAGTTCTTAGACAAGTTCTTGGTGGTGTACTTGGACGACATTGTCATCTATAGCAACACATTGAAGGATCATGGAAATCATCTAAGACAAGTCTTCCAAGTACTCCGAGAGAACTAGTTATTTGTCATGAAGGAGAAGGGCACCTTAACTCAAAGAAAAGTATCCTTCTTGGGACACAACATCAGAGATGGTAAACTCTGGATGGATGAGTCTAAAGTCCATGCCATACAAGAATGGGAGCCGCCAAAGAAGGTGCCCAAACTTCGATCCTTCCTTGGGTTAGATAATTACTACCAGAAGTTCATGAAAGGCTATTCTGCTATATCCACTTCCCTTACAAATTTGAAAAAAACCAGACCTAGGAGTGGGAGGATAAGAGCCAGGCAGCATTTGAGGCATAGAAAGAATTTGTGATCAAGGAGTCGGTATTGGTCTTACCCGACCACACCAAACCTTATGAGATATAGACGGATGCCTCAGACTTTGTCTTGGGAGGCATCCTTATGCAAGAAGGGCATCCAGTAGCTTACAAAAGTCATAAGATAAATGATGTGGAGAAGCGTTACACAGTCCAAGAGAAGGAGATGACCGATGTAGTACATTGCCTGCGAACATGGAGACATTATCTATTGGGCACCAAGTTTTTTCGTAAAGATGGATAATGTTTCCACAAGCTACATCCTTAAGCAGAAGAAGCTGATACCTAAACAAGTTAGTTGGCAGGAGTTCTTAGCTGAATTCGACTTTGTGATGAAGTACAAGCCAGGAAAGGGGAGCATCGTGGAAGACGCCCTAAGCAGGAAGGCCAAACTTGCCTCTATCACTAGCCTAAGCTTTCTAATGGTGGATCATATCAAGGAGGGGTTATACCAAGACCCGTAAGCCAAAAATTTGTTAGGCCTGGCAAGTTAGGGGAAGACGCGCCAATTTTAGCTTGAGGACGGGTTGCTCCTCACCAATGGAAATAGGGTATACATGCCGAAATGGGAAGCCTTAAGTAAGGAAATCATTAAGGAGTGCAATGACTCTAGGTGGGCAGGTCACCCGGAGCTGCAAGAACTATGACACTAGTTGAACATGCTTACTATTGACCCTAAATGAGGGATGATGTGGAGCTCTATGTGAAGACTTGTCTTGTATGCTAGCAAGAAAAGGTGGAATAATGTCCCACAGCCGGTCTTTTGGAGCCATTGTCTATTGCAGAGAAACCATGGGAGAGTATTTCCATAGACTTTACCACGTGTCTGCCAAAATCAGAGGGATGCAGTAACATCATGGTCGTCATCGATAGGCTTAGCAAATATGGAGAATTCATACCAGTCCTGACAAAGTTCAATGATAAAGATATATCCCAGTTATTCTTCAAACATGTGGTGAAATATTGGGGCATTTTGAAGACCATAGTCAGTGACCGGGACACCCGTTTCACGAGTAGATTCTGGATGGAGCTCTTCAAGATGTTGGGGTCAGAGCTCAACTTTTCCACAAGCTTTCACCCATAGACAAATGGCCAAATGGAGAGTGTAAATGCTTTGCTGGATCTATACCTGTGGCACTTTGTCACCAACCAGATGGATTGGGCCAAACTTCTAGATATCGCCCAGTTTTCTTACAACTTGCAGAGAAGTAAGTCGACTGGTGCGAGTTCATTTGAGCTAGAAACGGGGCAGAAACAAATGATGCCAAAATTTATGGACATTGGTTATAAAGGTCCAAATCCTTCAACATACAAGTTTGCCAAAGGATGGCATGAAAAGGCAGACTTGGCAAAGGCTTACTTAGCAAAGGCCGCGCAGAAAATGAAGAAATGGGCCGATGCTAAGAGGTGTAACTTAGAGTTCAAGGAAGGAGACTTAGTCATGGTGAAGATACTTCCTCATCAAAGCAGAAGATTTATTAAGGTGCACAAGGGTCTATTAAGGCGCTAGGAGGGGCCATTTCCTGTGGAGAAACGCATTGGCAAACTAGCCTACCGCTTGGCTCTACCATCAAAATTGGAGATGCATCCTATTTTTCATGTGAGTTTATTGAAGCCATACTATCATGAGAAGGATGATTCGAGTAGGGGAGAGTCAAAAAGAGCACCTACTGATATCACAATGGTGCCAAAGCGACAAGTGGAGGAAATACTTCTGCACCGCGTCGTTCCCAAATGGGGGACTCACCCTAGCTATACCGAATACTTTGTAAAGTGGAAGGGGCCTCCCAATAGCGAAGATAGTTAGGAATATGTGTTGACATTATGGGACTACTAGGACCTTATCCGAGCCAACAAGGAGGATGCGCTGAGGATGTCACCAGATTAAGTAGGGGAAACTGTGATAAACCACTCAAATCCTACCCAACTTTCACCTCAAAACTGTGCAAGGCACTGTAGCAATGATCGACACTGTAGCAACGGCCATAAACGGCTAGTAACAACCATAAACGGCTAGTAACGACTAGTTCCTCTCTTCTAAATATTAATTACACTTAGGCCCCTAGGAAGTTGTATAAATAGGAGGGTCATTTCACTTTTTAGGCATCCACCAAGAAAATAAGCAATCAAGCAATGTAAATCTTAAGAGTTCCCTCTAATAAAGAGTTCTTTCTTTCCTCCAAAGTTCTAAGTTCCTTCATAGTATTTTGCTTAGTCTTTTAAAGTTCTGCTAAGTATTAGAGTCAGGCTGGCTAGCAACTTTAGCATTAAAAGTTTTCTAGGTCGCATGGTTCATTGGAATTATGATCAAGTCCATGACAGTGAGGTATGGAGAGGGTAAAATGCAATGAACAAGATATGTAGACAACCTTGATTTGGATTGGAAGAGTCAGCCTGCTGGGTAAGCCTTTTCACGTGTGCGCATTATTGTTGATTAGTCTATTTTTTCTATGAGCAAGCAATGAGAAATTTTAAATTCAAATCTTCCTATCCCAACCTGCCATACCCACACCAAGCATAAAACAAAAAAGGAAGAGTTCTCTCTCTTAATAACTTTCTATAAAACGAGACAATTGATACCTCATTTTCGTGCCACACAAAAATAGAAATCTGTGAAATATTACTCTTGAATTAAGCTGCCTGCAAATGGCAAGAACTATTAACACAAAAAATCAACAGAAAGAGAGCAAAGAAGGAATAGAGTGCAAATAACATATTTCTTTAAGCATCATGAAGATGTTTCGTAGTTCCATGAGTCGAGACTTGGGGAGCATGTGATTCAATATGAGTATTGAAAACAAAACGTCGTATAGTAATGCAAAGTTGTATGCCAAAACCAAATGATTCGTAAGAGTTAGTTCCAACAAAAATTAGAGAATTGGAAACATATGATAGTTTGTAATGCCATAACACTTCATAATTTATATAGATACTTATGGTCCAATACTTATGGGTTATCTTATTTTAAAAAAGTCAGTAAATATCGATTTTATATGTTTAAGTATAAATATACATAAAGATCAAGATTACATAGCTTGTCCCCAAAATGGACCTACAATATGCATAAGGAAGATCATAGCTTTCTCCTCTTAAATAGCTATTGAGATACTTATAAAAGAGAAATCAATAGCAACATCGAAGACACCTTACCTTTGTAAGGAAGTGGGATTTAAGAATGTAAGGAACATAATCAATCATGTCAACCAGAACACCATAGGTAAGCAGAAAATAATACAATTCGAGAAACAATCAACATCAATAAGATCTAAACCACAATGTCACCTTTCCTCGCCATCCAAAGAGAATTGTGTGTACTAATTTATGAGTGTCATCAGTCTTCATTTTGGATAGCTTGTATGCCACCGATACATAATATTTTGCATCAAAGATCATAAGAAAACAATACAAACACACAAGAAAATGGAAACTTGCATAATAGCAAAGCCAACGTTAAATAACCAAAGACCTTAGGTAACAAAGTCACACATAGTAGGACTCTCCAATTACTACATCCTTATACATGAGGAGACAAATGAAACTGTGATTCAAAGCAAAAGATAATCGAGTGAGAGGGGTAACAAAGCCGAGATTAAATCAAATACCCATAGTTATAGAATGTAGACATGCAGAAAAATATGTTAAATGTAATAAAAGTCACAAGTCAAATCAAGATTCATGCAGACCTGAGAGTACTACTAGGTCCTTTATAGATAAGCCTAGAAACTAATTTTTGAAAGCTTAAAGTTGCTTCCATACATAACATTCAAGAACTTAAGACATCTATTGGCTCTTCAACACAGATCGACTATGCATATCCAACAGCTCCTCAAGTTACATAAAAGACCACCTGTCCTCAACTTGTGCAAATACCTTCTGATTGAAAGAATCTATAATAATACTAATATTACCAAAACCATATATCTGGTGACCATCTTGCATCCTGCCAGGCTTAGGATTGAACAACAAACTATTTTCTTGAGCATGAACTTCAATAACTTCTTTCATGCCCAGGTCAGCCCCACCACCCATGCCATCCATTTGAATACCGTTGTTCCAACCCACAGAAGGGCTGGATTGAGCTTGTGCAGTAGCTTTTTTCTAAGTCTCAAATTGCCTTTGTTCAAGAACCCTAAGATAACTTATGTTCTCCCTCAAACCAGGCTAAACTACCTCCGAGCATTCAACAGCCCGGCTCATCATTTCTAGAGCAAGATTGAATCGATAGCGAATGTGTTCATTTGCCTGAAGTTCATGCGGAATAAGGTCCTTCCAACCCAAATACAGTTTTGTCACTTTGACAAAGTTTGAGTTTGAGCATAGCCAGTGGTATAAAACTTCTTGCCACTTGTTGAAGAATATCTCCTGTATCAGGAGCATGTGATGGATGGGAATAGCAGTAGCCCAAGTGCGAACCCAATAGAACCGATCAAGGTTTTGGTTTGTTGGATTTATTTGGAATTCATGCATCATTTCTAACAACTTTGGGGACAATAAATTAGACCATTAGTATTTTCCAGTTAATTGTATCAAACACAGTCTTCCAAGGGGATAATATGTCATATACAGACTTATCACTTGGGTGCCAAGCATGTAGTACACTTTCCAATCCATGTGTCAAAGTTTGAAGTGAATCCCATCCCTGAAAAAATTAGAGTAAACAAAGGCAAAGCATATGAGCACGCTATGCTTGACAAGTTGCAAAGTGTGTATTACTTAGTATACTACTACTGGAATTCTGCAAATGCTTTTGCAAGGGACTCTAGGGTTAGGGTACTAGATATGGTCTCTTCCCCATTCTGGTCCAATACACGAACAATCTCTTGCATATTATCAAACTGCCTTTTTTGGCGAGCTTCCTCAGCTTGAAACTTCTCCTTCTCCTTCAACAAAGCAACAACTGTCTCCACGTCATTTCTCAAATCACAATCAATTTTTTGTATGTCAAGCTCTGGAAAATCCACAATCAACTTGATATTATGCTAAAGCTCAAGCATTGGAACATCATTTTCCTTCGCTTTGTCTTCAGCATTCAAGTTCTCTAAATTCGTCAAGACTCGAACCTGTGGACCTCTCATATCAAACACCTTCTGAACAGTATCCAAGCCTTGCTCCTGCTTTTTAACTAACAACTCTTCAGCTGTAACATAAACCTTCTTCACTTTTTTAGCTTGCTTCGACCAAAGCTTCTCTTTTGATCGACCTACCACGGCCAGTATAGCAGGACGAGCAACACCCTGCTTTCCATCTAATTCTTGAAGATATGGTACACTAGTAGTCTCTTTGTAGTCATTAAATCCAATTCCAATATTCTTAGGCTTCAACTTCACCTCAATCGGAGTAACAATACCTTGCTCATTTTTACCCAATCCACCTCCTTTATAACCCACCTTCTCAAGCAACTTCATCCCAATCCCCTTGGTAAACTTCTCGAACCCACCAACTTCCCCACCAGATTCCCTTTTCCCTGATTCAGTAGCAGATGATTTCTTCACCAACATAGGATTTTCCCTTTCCTTCTCACGTGTTAGAGCACCTTGCTCAATCTTCCTACCAAAAGCACTAGACAAAAAGTTATCCCAATCAACTTCAACCTCATCAGCATATGCTGCTCTAAATCCTAATCCTAAACGTTTATTCTCTTCTTCTGGCATTAGCTGCTGCTGATCATTCTCCTTTTTTGAATTCTGATCAATTTCTTTGTTAGGCATAATAATTATAGTTGACACAAAATTAACAGGCTTGGTTAGATCACGTTTCGACGAAAAACCTTTTTTCCTCTTCTTAGAAGATGATCCATCATAGTCAGAATCACCAAAAGTAAAAACAACATACAGTACATCATCCTTGATTTGAACTTATTTTTTCTCGTTCCTTTTCCTATAGTAAAATTCACCATACTGTCCATCTTCATAATTGTTCCCTATTCCAAACCTTTCCATCTCCTGATAATTACCTATGTTACTTAACTTGATAATGTATCACCAGTGAAAAATTGTTGTCGCTGGATAAAGTAGAGAAAAATAGAGGACGAATTTAGGGTTCAGCGTGTGACTACACACTCCAAATTTTAGAATAGGATGGTTGGTCAGGGTGGTTATTAAATACTTACTTTTAAATTTACTATTGTTTTTTATAAATTAAGAATTTAATAGTGACGGACAATGTTACATCTGATGTCACTCAACTTACTATGAGTTTCATTAAATTTGCTCTGTCTACATTTACTGCCTTTGTACATTTATTTGTAAATGCCAAAAATAATTAAATGATAATTCCTTTAACCAAATCTATAATAAATGTGCAAATCCAACACACTTATACACAATATATACATTTCATTTACCAACCCAACTCATTTTATTTAAGGAAAAAAAACTGAACATAAATATGAACAAACCTGTTCTATCCCATCTTACTCCATGGTGAATTAAAATTGACACATTTTTCATAGCTACACCTAACACAAAACCAACTCCACAATAAATCTCACTGATGCTTTGTTTTGTTCCTATATTTTTTCGTTGGAGTTGTACACTTTTGTATAGATGCTCTCTAAACTTGAAAGGAAAATCACAAAAAAGACTCAACTCATTTTTATTATGAGAAGCAATAAATGAATTAAAAGCCAAATAAGATATGTAATTGGTTTTGGCTTTCTATCCACTGATCCTTTCAAGTGTCACACCTCGAGCCTACACCGTGGCCGTGGCCGGCACTCAAAAACTATTTCTAGCTCCAAGCAAACCACTTGGCTTGGCTAGCTACTCAGCAAAAGACTCATAATAATAAAATATGCTAATTAAGAATAAAACAAGATAAATTGTTTGCATAACTGAACAAGGAAGATTTACAGCGATGTCTGAATTACTAAAATCTGAAGTCTAATTATACGGTCTATGGAACCTTTCACAACTGTCCGAAAGACTACTGAGACAGGACTCAAGTAGCCCAAAACTGAAACAAAACATAACATGAAATATCATAATAAGACTAAGGATGCCTTGGACTAAGAAGAGGCATCACCACAATCTGGAAGCTCATAAGTCACTCAACGAAGCGGCTGCTGAGGAATTTAGTCACCTGCATCTACATCATGAAATAATGCAGGTCTAATGATGTCAGTACATGGGAATGTACGATATGTAAGATGGACAAAACAGTTTAAACAATATATCAAGGATGTTTGTTGACATATAGTCATGATTCATAGCTACTAGAAAATGACCATAAAAGCTAGTATGCTCAAATAACATGCTAAAATGATATGCTGAAAATAGAAAATAAAACATAATTTCCTTATATTAGGGGAATTTTTCTAACCGACAACCACCATAATAAGCTCCGTGGTGATACAGCATCTTGCCTACGCTGCCAGAGTCGTCCCATACTTTCCCAGGGTAGTGGACGAAAGCTAGGAGAGTGGATCTATCCTAAATCATGGGCCATCTCAGTGGCTAAAGAGGAAGGTACTAAGGTATGATCTTATCCTATGATGGCTACATAGTTTATGGGTACGGATAGTTTATTCTACTCCTACCTATATTAGTGCTTAATACTATTCCCAAAATACTTATATAGCTCATAACTTTTAAAGACTGAATTCTTGAAATCGATTCTTTCGGGAACTTAGCCTGTTTGTAACTTTCTTGACTTTCTTGAAATCTTTCACTTGACTAAAATTTATTCTCAAATATTCTTGAATATATAGTTTTTCTCAACTAAGACACAAGAACAATTCAAGAAAACAATTCTTTAAACGAATCTTGAATATAAACCCTATTTGGATATTAATAAATCCCTTGCAAAATTCACCAAAATCATGTATGGCTATAAATTTTGAAGTTAATACGCTAAGTAACCAATAAAAGATCAAGAAACCTTGTTCTTTATCAAGAATCTAACATATGTAGGAAATTGAACTAACATTACAGGGTTTATGTGAAAAATCCACTTTAATCAAAACTTGAAACTTGTAGGGTGAAAGGTATATCATTCTTTCAAATATATTTTCAAAATAAAATAGTTCTTGTATAGCCTTACATACCTTAGAATGAGTTCTTGGACGAATTGGAGATATCCCTAGGTCCTACAATTATTCTTGAGTTCTTGAGCATAGGTTTCTTGAGAAGGGTTTGAATTTCTTGAACGTATGAATGAAAATAATAAGTTTTGATCCTTAGTGAAAATAAAAACTAATTTAATTAAGGATATAGGACATGAAAAAAGTCAAAAATAACCTTTCCCACCTGAAAGCCAAAAAATTCCACTTAGTGTGTAACGCGCACCAGTATAATTTTTCAATTTTTCTGCTCTGGGCTATCTTAAACCTTTCTTAGATCACCTTTACTTTCTCCATAACCTGATGGACTAGTTCAAGTCCTATCAATCCAGCCTCACCAACTTCAAACCACCCAATGGGTGATCTACACCTTCTACCGTAAAAAGCCTCATATGGTGCCATTAAATACTGGCCTAAAGGCTGTTATTTTAGGACAACTTAATCAATGGTAAATGATCATCCTAATTGCCTTGGAAGTCTATCACGCAATCTCTCAGCATATCCTCCAAGGTCTAAATAGTCCGCTCTACTTGCCTGTCTATCTATTAATGGAAAGTTGTGCTAAAATTTACCTTCGTACCCAACCTTTTCTGAAAGAACTTCCAAAAATGTGATATAAACTGAGCTCCTCTATCTGAAATGATGGATATAGGGACCCCATGCAGTCAAACAATCTCTTCTTTTATATAGAGTTTACCATAATCATTGGTTGTATCAGTCCATTTGACAGGTAGGAAGTCGGTTGACTTGGTCATTCTGTCAACTATGACCCATATCGAGTTATGTTGTCTATGAGATCGAGGTAAACCTATGATGAAGTCCATATTAATCATCTCCCATTTCCATTCCGAAATCTCTATGTTCTAGGCTACCTCACAGGGCCTTTGATGCTCAATCTTAACTTACTGGCAATTTGGGCATCTAGACACAAACTTTGTAATGTCCTTTTTCATACCAACCTACTAGAAGATTTCTCACAAATCTCCATAAATCTTGGTTGCATCAAGATGGATAGAGTATCTAGTATTATGAGCCTCAGTCAAGATTTTATCCTTAAGACTGTCAGCCTTTGGCACACACAATCTGCTTTATTATCTCAGGACACCATCTCCCCCTTTTGAGAACACCACTGCTTTCTGCTTCTGAACATCTTCCTTTAATAAGAGAAGATTAGGATCCTTATCCTGTTTTTCTTTCACTTCTACCACTAAGGATGACTCTAAACTATTTCTGATAATAGCCCCGCCATCATCAGAATCTTCAATTTGAAACCCCAAATGGTCTAGTCTATGGACCTCTCTAGCTAGCTCTTTCTTTTCAGCCTCAACATGGGATGTTCTCCCTATGATCACCCTGCTAAGAGCATCAGTAACTACATTAGCTTTACCTGGGTGATAGAAGATTCTCATATCATAATCTTTTAGTAGCTCCAATTACCTCCTCTATCTTAAATTCAGCTTTTTCTGGCTAAATACATACTGCAAACTTTTGTGATCCGTGAATACATCCACGTGCCCACCATAAAGATAGTGTCTCCTAATTTTCAAAGCAAACACTACCATAGCAAGCTCAAGATCATGAGTTTGGTAATTCTTCTCATGAGTCTTAAGCTGTCTGTAGGCACATACTATCACCTTGCATTTCTGCATAAATACACAACCCAAGCCAACTATGAAAGCATCACAATACACTGCAAAATCATCAACCCCATCTGGTAGGGACAAGACTGGGGCTATAGTCAACCTAGTCTTTAACTCTTGGTAGCTCTTCTCACAAGCTTGTGACTGTTCAAACTTAGTCTTCTTCTAAGTTAGCTTATTAAAGGGAGCTAATATAGAAGAAAACCCCTCTACAAACCATCTGTAGTACCTCTCCAAGCCCAAAAAACTTTTTATCTTTGTGCGAGTTATGTCACTTGGCTAATTATTTATTGCCTATATCTTTTGGGAATCAACCTTGATTCCCTTACTGGACACAATGTGCCCCAGAAATGCTATAGACTCCAACCAAAACTCACACTTGGAAAACTTAGCTTATAACAATTGGTCTTTAAGGGTCTGAAGGATAACTCTAAGATGGTTTGCATGCTCCTCCTTACTACGGGAGTAGATCAATATGTCATCTATGAATATAATGATCAACATGTCTATATACGGCCTTAATGCCTTGTTCATAAGATCTGCGAAGGCTGCTGGTGCATTTGTTAGGCCGAAGGACATAACCAAAAACTCATAGTGACCGTATCTGGTTTAGAAAGTTGTCTTAGGAATGTC
>JAOTQJ010060114.1:0-13845 GCA_025642045.1 Solanum sejunctum | reverse complement strand
CTGGCGCTGCCTAGGGTTCCGGGCAAAGATTTTCGAAAAATCATACGGGTGGTTAGCGACTAGCTTGGCGGTATAATGATGAGAGGAAATGTAGTTATATGATGACCTTGTGATGACAAAAGTATATTATATATAAGTTAAATTCATGAAAAGTTTCTATTTATTGCAAGTAAATCATCTTGTTAAGAGTGTGCCAAGTCTCAATTACCTTGTTGAGATGGTACCAAGTCTCAATCACTTTATTGTGGGGGTATCAAGCCTCAATCACCTTGTTAAGAGGGTGCCATGTCTCAATCACCTTGTTGAGAGGGTGCCAAGTCTCAATCACCTTGTTGAGGGCATACTAAGCCTCAATCACCTTGTTGAGAGGGTGCAAAGTCTCAATCACCTTGTTGAGAGGGTGACAAGTCTCAATCGCCTTGTTGTGAGTGTGCCAAGTCTCAATCACCTTATTGAGGGGGTACCAAGCCTCAATCACCATGATGAGGGAGTGTCAAACCTCGGATGACTTGTTAAGAGGGTGCCAAATGCCAATCACCTTGATGAAGAGGTGTCAAGTCTCAGATGCCTTATTGAGGGGGTATCAAGCCTCAATAACTGTTCAAGGAATGATGTGCCTTCGAGTTGGGAAGTAGTTCACTTGGTCTATTCTTCACTAATGATATCCTATATGAGTTTGAGTTACTTAAGCATGTTTTACTTATGCATTGATCATATATGTCATATTGCTATATCATACCGATTGTCTAAAGTTATGCATGTTAATTATGAAGATTATCTCTTATTGTATTACATCCCATATACTTAGTACATTCAAACGTACTAACACGTACTCTTGCCAACATGATATCACCATGTAGGAACCGGAGCTCCATTTGGTCATCCTCCTCCTCTACGTGGCTAGTGATATTCAATCATGCTAGTTGGTGAGTCCTCATGTCTACGGGTGATATCTATGTTCTTTTGCTATGTATTTAAGATTATCTTTCCTTTTTTGTATACTTAACTATGAGGATGAGCACGGTTGCTTGTTTTGGTCCCCGTTAAATTCTATGTTAGAGGTGTTTTTGGACAAAAATATGTATCACGCTTGAGCTTTGACTCACTTATGTTATCCAAGCTATTTAAATATAATTCTTTCTCTCTTAGTCCCAATTCCGCTTGTTTATGTTTCTTATGTTGTTATGTATTGCTTTCGCGACCAAGGATGTGTGATGATATGTTCTAAGGCTTGTTTGAGGTTCTTTCAGGTTCTTCATTCGTCGATCTCGTCTAGGCCCTAGGCTTGGGTCGTCGCAAACTTAAATATTAAGTGAAAACACTATCAAGCAGAGTCTTGTATCTACTATGATGGTCATCATAGCGACCGCTTTCTACTATGATGACTCACTATGAGTCATAGTTCGCATTCTGAGTCATAGTCACCCCTGGTTGAAGGCAACAGTCATTTAGACTACCTTGTCATTTCCCATGCGAGAAATACCTATGACTCATAGCAACTATTACGGGTCATAATGGTGACCTTATGGCCTTGATCTGAATTCTCTACCTGACTCTGAAATGAGCTACGAGCAGAGACTATGACTCGTAGACCTCCCTATGTGTCATATCTATGCCTCATAGCTTATTCCATAATGATTTTTATTTTATGGGTTAGTTCTACGATGCTAAAGTACGACTCATAGATTACCCTATGAGATATATCTGTACCTTATATCTGCAGCCTTGCCTTTGGTTCAGGTTGTTTTTACTTTAGTGATTGTAATGTTTTTGTGTAATTGTTTCATTTGATATTTGTTAGTCTGAATACGACATCTTGGCGCTCATGCTTTAACATGCTTGCAGAGAAAATGTCTTCAAGAGGACGATAAAGTGCTACTTTTGTTACAGTTCATCGCCTAAGAGAAGATGCACGTGCACCCTGACCAAGTAGCGAACATGTCCTTGGCACGAGAACAATCAACCAGAGTAGTGAAGAAGTGGACAACCTCTCCCAGTCTGATGAGGAGGGTGAAGAAAGTGAGTCAGATGATGATGACTCCACCTCTAATGTGGATTTTTTTGAGGTATCTCAGGCTCATTTAGAAGAGACTATTCCTCTATAGCATGATGATTCAGCATACACCATCACCTCCACCGACCCTCAAAATACAAGGTGGTGCATTCTAGGCATAAAAGAAATCTATGATAAGGAACTAGGACTTAAGGGTCAAGGGAGGCCACTGCGACGATTTCATGAGGAGATAAGGTTGAAAGACTCAGGATTGAAAGGTGTGCTAGGTTTAAAAGCTGACATTGACCACCATGGATTAGTATGGTTATCACAAATGTTGGGGAAGTATGCTCCTTACTTGGTCTGGGAATTCTATGCTTCATATTATGCTACTGTACATAGCAACCTTCCGAGGCTCATGAAGCCTATTGATGCACCACGATCAAGGGCAAGCTAGTCAACATCTCAGTAAAGATAATTTGAAAATTGCTATTTGGACCAAACTACATAGTCCCATACACCACAACAGAATATGACCATAGAATCGCAAACATGAGGAAAATATTTAATTAGAATAATGTTGGGCTGAAAACAAAATTGTTAAGGTGGATAGCAGGCCAAGTTTGCAAGGAAGATGTCGAACTAATAGGGTTACAAACCATGCCAAGCATATTCTGAAGGCCCATCTCTCATTTAGGGTAAAGTTTTGGTGGTCTATTATCCGGATGCACATCAGGCCCACATTCACGAATAATGTGATCACATTAGAGAGGGCCATGTTATTGGCGAGTATCTTGGCAGGGTATGAAATTAATTAGGCTCAAGTTTTGGTAGAACAGATTCACAAGTAAGCAGTCCGTACTCATCAAGCATTTCCATTCCCTATTTTGATTCATAAACTATGCAAGGAGGAAGGTCTAATGGTATCTCTTCATTTGGACCCTCATGTAGATACTTTGCGTATGATGGATCCCAACTTAATCAAGGCCAGCGAAAACCGAATAGCCTTACAGAGAGCTATTCTACCTCCTGTCCTAGAGCCATTTTGGTCAAGTTATAGGTTCTAAGTTCACCTCCAGCTCCTATAGGTACTGCTACTACAAAGCCCACACCGACAGTCGAGATCGAGTCTACCCCATCAACCAGCACCCTAGCACCAACAGTAGCTATATTTCAAGTTAACCTTCTTTTCTATGTTGTTGCTTATCAGGATTTATTGCACAGGGTTGCTGTAGCAGAGGTCAGGCTATGAGAGTTATCAGCATGGGTCCAATCATTGATTGATAAGGCTATTTGTGACACCGAGGAGAGGATGCGGGCATTTTCTCGAGATTTAGTTGATGACAGAGTTTGAGCAATTGATGCACCAGTTAATGTGTTCGAGGCTAGAGTCTAGAAGAGGTTTGATAGAGCTAGGCCAGTCGATGCAAGTGTGGTTACTGAGAAGTTAACCAAATTCAACACTGACTTATTACAGATGTTGGAAGCTCATGCTTCAGCCCTAGAGGTAGCATCGGTAGATGATGAGGCATTTGATTAGCTTATTGACCATCTGGACACCTGTGGGAAGAGGCCTTTAAAGCACGATGACCCATAGTTGACCCCGAAGAATCAGAGGCAGGAGGAGGAGCCATACTTTAGGAGGTGGTGCAGGAGTAGCTCTTATTGGTGACTATTCAGAGAGACCGAGTACAACACCCCCCACCTGGAGAGGGTACTTCTGACACTATAGTAGATGAGGAGAGTCAGCCCCAGGACCTCACAGATTAGCCAGAGACTGGTGCTTAATGCACCTAGATGTGTGACTTCTTTTAACCCCAGTTCTTATCTTAACATTTTGGATACTTTGTTCTCTTTTTAGACAATTTTGTTCTTATGTTGGTTTTTGGTTGTGTTTTAAATATGTTTAGGTGGATGTTCTTTCTACTTCTACTTTAGATGTTTATTTTTGGGCTTTTAATGAATGTATGTATATATTTCTATGATATGGTGTTTTATAATTGTTTTTGTCTTTACTTTGAGGACAAAGTACCATCTTTTGGTGGGGTGGTAGAAGTTATGGCTCAAGGTGAAGTCTGAGTAGCCTCAAGTTCATAACTTCCCCTATTTTTGATCCCAAGTTTTTTTTCATGCTTCTTTTGCCGTGTGGATGTTTATTTTTCTATTGAACCAGCATGTTTAGGTAGTGTAGATTATAGGTAAATTCATAGTAGTGTTATTTATTGGCATATACATAAACTTTAGAGTTGTTTTCAATGTTTTGATAAAAAATTGGGTACCCTCCTCAAAATTTTTGAGGTTGGGAGTATTGATACATTCATACATTTTTAAGTATATAGCAATTTTTGTTCTGATATTGCGAAGGTAAGCTGAGACTGAAAGCATGACTTGTGAGTCTATACTTGATTGTGGATGTATTGCCATGTGTATTGTCAGTTTATTTTGTTGAATTCGTGCATCTTGTATGGACTCAGAACTTTCCTTGTTACTCTAAAGTTGGTTTGGTGATGTGGTGGATATAGAAAGGATCTTAGGCCTTTGTTCTTTGAGCAAAACCACTTTTAGCCAAAAAATAACCCACCAGTTAAGTGAGAGAATCCCTTTTTCTAAATTTTTGAGCTTATCATATACTCATTCTTTCTTGATACCTTGCTAGCTTAGACTTGTCTAATGAAATACCTTGATATTAGCCTTAGTCTATTCTTGAACTTGTGAACCTTGATTGAGGTCAAAGGCCTAAGTTGAGGGTAGTTGTAGTTGGTGGCCCTAGTTTGAGGCATAGATATTATGTACTTCACCGGAGGCTAAAAGCCTAAGATGAGGGTGGCCCTTATTGTGGTAAAGTAAAAGTGATAAGGTGGATAGTTGGTAAATCAAGAAAGAAATGAAAAGGCATGAACTGAGTGAAGGAAAAAAAATAAAAAGTGCCTTTAATTGAGAAAACATAGCAAAAATGAGTTTGAAATCAAGGCATAACTAAAAAAGAGAAAGATAGCACTCGAGAAAAGTTCAAAGCAAGAGAACAAAGGTGGATTAATGAAAAAAAGGTTTGGATTATGAAAGCAAAAAGTGTTGGTAAACATGATTCAAGGATAGCTTTTAGTCACTACTTGCCCAAAATGCCGCACCAAAGCACCATGCGCCTTTGTTACAATCCTATAAGTTTTAAAGTAATCCAACTCCACTCTATCACCAATCTAATAAATGAGTATAGAGGCAAGCCTATGGTGTTAGTTAGCATGCATTGAATTTCAATTATGATAGTGAGAATAATTCCTCAGTCCTTGAATTCTAAATACTTTTGGGTGAGTATAAGGGACTTCTTTCCAGTGTGGGCATTTACACTACTTGAGTAGCATATGACTATACCAGTGATTGTGGACGGCTGATACTCCTTAGCTTGTCATAGTTGGATTAACAGGTCTCTCATGATGTTCTTATTTTCTCAATAACTTTGCAATGCTATTTTGAAAGTAGTAGTTGGGTACCTGAACCAAATTAGCCGTTGTATATGCCATTGATATAGCTACTATGTTTTCTCTTTGTCAGCGTAGATTGAGTCATCGCTTGAGGACAAGCAACAATTCTAAGTTGAGGGTGTTGATGTGTTGTCAAATTACAACATATTTGGTGCCTGAAACATGGGATTTTGTAAGTTCTTAAAGCGACTTTCTAGTGTTTTGATGTATTTTTGTGTTAATCTTGCAGAAAAGTTAAGTTGGCATGATTTTGAAGAAAAGTTGCAGATTTTGCCGAAGCATAGGTCATACGAGCCCACCTATGAGTCGTAGCTCACACTATGAGTCGTAGCTCACACTATCAGTCGTAGGTTGTGTCGTAGCAGGAATCAAAGACCAAAAATCAGAAATCTTCCAAATGAAAGTCACCCTTATGAGCCCAGCCTACGAGTCGTAAGATGCACTACGACTCATAGAGGTGGACTCGTAGCAAGACTTGGAGTGCTAAAATATTGGACCAAAAACTAAAGACCAAGACTATGAAACCAATATATGAGTCGTAGCTCAAGCAACGGCTTGTACCTATGGGTCATACCAGTTCAGTCCAAGATAACAAGATCTTGATACGAGACCTTGACTACAACGCATAGGTCCTCCTATGAGTCATAACTGCAAAAATTATAAGATGCTAGTTGTCTTTTCTGCATAGTTTCTAGGGGTTTTTTGTAAATATTTATAAATAGTTTAAGTTAGGTTTTTAGGGAGTTTGACCAGTAGACACTACTTCATTGTATTTTTGAAGTTTTTCTTATGTTTTAGAGTAGTTTATTATTCTTTCTTGAAAAACTCATTTTTGGGAATTGCAAATCTTGCTTTGTACTCATTGTTGATCAATCAAGCTTGTGGGTTTGCAAGTTGTGGTGCTTATCTTCTCTATTGTTATTGGTGAAACTCTCAACTATGACTATTATACGCATTTTTGTGTGTTTTATCTTATCTATGAGTATCTAAGCACCCACAACTTGGGATTGTGGGAACCATGGGTAGTTGACTTGAGATGACCTAGGTCTTATGCATTTTATGATTGGGGTTTGGCATGTATTATCTATTTCCATTCATGATTAACGTTAGTTAGTGGTGATGAAGACCAAACAGTTTTTACTATCATGATACTGAATAAGGTAGTGACGAATAGGAAAAGAGAAGTAGATGACAGGATTTGGTTGATGTTTTCCCATCCAATCGACCAAACTTGACCAAGGGGAGGTTGACTGGGATGATAGGCAACGGTTAGTTGGCACGCCATGGTAGATGACCAAGTACCATGGTGAAATTCAACCTTTACCTTTACAAGAGGGATGGAAGAACTTAAGTTACCATCCTGCATGAGATTCACTAATCATAGTTATGTTATCTAGGGTAATTGAGTCAACGAACCATGGGGAACACAATTCCTAAGTTGTTCCCAAATTGAGCATTTTCCCACATTTTAGGTAGTGTTTATTTTCTGTTGTCTTTGAATCATAACCCTCCCTCTATTTAGAGATTGTAGTTATAGATACTAGAAATGATTATTAGTGAAAACTTATAGTCAAGCCCTGTATTCCCTGTGGATTCGACCCTAACCTCTGTTAGGTTAATTACTGATAAAAACTACTTTCTTATTGCAGCATGACCATCATAATAAAATTATAATTTGGTTTAGTATTAATTATGGGGTGTCACGGCACTGGCGTGCCAACTAATCATTACCTATTGTCCCAGTCAACCTCCCGTTGGTCAGGTTTGGTCGATTAGATGGAAACACATTAATCGAATCCTGTCATCTACTTTCCTTTTTCTATTCATCACTAACTTGATCGGGATCGTGATAGTAGGCAGGGTTTCGTGTTGTACACCACCAAACAACATCAATCATAAAGGGAAATAGGTAATACATCTAAAACCCCAATCATAAATATGCACAAAACCTATGTCATTTCAAGCCAACTACCCATAGTTCCCATAACCTAAAGTTGTGGGTACTTAGCTACTCATGGCTAAGATAAAACACATAAAAATGCAAATATTAGACATAGTTAAGAGTTTCACCAATAACAATGGGGAAAATAAGCACCATAAGTTGCAATCCCACAAGCTTGATTGATCAACAATGAGTACAAAGGAAGATTTGCAATCCCTAAAATGGGTTTCCCAAAAAGAACAATAATCTACTTTAAAAACCTAAGAAAATCTTCAAAATGTAACAGAGTAGTGTCTACTGGCTGAACTCTCTAAAATAACCTAACTTAAACTATTTATAATATTTACAAAAGAACCCTAGAAATTAAGCAGAAAAGACAACTGGCATCTTATAATTTTTGCACTTACGACTCATAGGAGGACCTATGAGTCATAGTCGTAGTCTTATATCAAGATCTTGGTATCTTGGACTGAACTATTATGACCCATAGGTACGAGTCGTTGCTTGAGCTATGACTCATATGTCGGTCTCATAGTCTTGGCCTTCAGTTCTTAGTTCAATATTTTGGCCCTCTGATTCTTGCTATGAGTCCACCTGTACGAGTCGTAGGGGTAACCTTCGGTTGGCAAATTTCTTATTTTTGGTCTCTGATTCCTACTACAACACAACCTATGACTCGAAGTTTGAGCTTCGACTCATAGGTAGGCTCATATGGCCTATGCTAACATCTATAACTTTTCTTCAAAATCATGCCAACCTAACATTTCTGCAAGATTAATATAAAAACACATCAAAACACTAGAAAGTCGCTTCAAGAACTTACAAAATCCCTTATTTTAGGCAGAAAATATGCTATAATTTGATAGCACATCAACACCCTAAACTTAGAATTGTTGCTTGTCCTCAAGCAACGACTCAATCTTCGCAGTCAAGGAGAAATACAAAGCAGCTATATCAATGGCATATACAATGACTATTTTGGTTTAGGTACCAAACTACCACTTTCAAAATAGCATTGTAAAGTTATTGAGCAAACAAGAACATCATGAGAGACTTGACAATCCAAAGATGACAAGCTAAGGAGCGTCAACCGTCCACAATCACTGGTATAGTCATATGCTACTCAAAAGTAGTGCCAATGCCCACACTATAAAGAAGTCCCTTATACTCACCCAAAAGCATTTAGAATTCAGGGACTAAGGAATCATTCTCACTCTCATAATTGAAATTCAATGCATGTTGCCTAACACCATAAGCTTGCCTCTATACTAATTTTCTAGCTTGGTAATAGAGTGGAGTTGGATCACTTTAGGACTTATAGGCTTGTAACATAGGCTCAAGGTGTTTTGGTGCGGCATTTTGGGTAAGTAGTGACTAAAAGCTATCCTTGATTCATGTTTACTAACACTTTTTGCTTACATAATCCAACCCTTGTTTCATTAATCCACCGTTGTTCTCTTCTTTGAACTTTTCTTGAGTGCTTTCTTTCTCTTTTTCAGTTGTGTCTTGATTTTAAACTTATTTTTGCTACTTTTTATCAATTAAAGGCACTTTTTCTTCTTTCCCTTCACTCAGTTCATGCCTTTTCATTTCTTTCTTGATTTTACAACTATCCACCTTATCACTTTTACTTTACCACAATAAGGGCCACCCTCAACTTAGGCTTTTCGCCTCAGGTGAAGAACACAATAGCTATGCCTTAAACTAGGGCCACCAACTGCAGCCATCCTCAACTTAGGCCTTTGGCCTCAATCAAGTTTCATATGTTCAAGGATAGACCAGGGCCAATATTAAGGTATTTCATCAGACAAGGTTAAGCTAGCAAGGTATCAAGAAATAATGAGCACATTATAAGCTCAAAAATTTGGAAAAAGGGATTCTCTCACTTAACTGGTGGGTTATTTTTAGGCTAAAAATGGTTTCACTCAAAGAATAAAGGCCTAAGATCTTTTCCATATCTACCACCACAAGGCAAGTTCTGAGTCCATAAAAGATGCATGAATGCAACAAAAAAAACTCATAACACACATTGCAATTGCATCCATAATCAAGTATAGACTCACATATCATCTTTCAGTCTCAGCTTACCTTCGCAATATCAGAACAAAAATTGCCAGATACTCAAAAATGTATAAGTGTATCAATACTCCCAACCTTAAAAATTTTGAGGAGGGTACCCAATTTTGAATCAAAACATTGAAAATAACTCTAAAGTTTATGTATATGCCAATAAATAACACTACTATGAATTTTCCCATTATATACACTACCTAAAGATGCTGGTTCAATAGGAAAATAAACATCCACAAGGAAAATAAAGCTTGACAAGAAAAACTTAGGATCAAAAATAGGGGAAGTTATGGATTTAAGGCTACTCAGACTTCACCTTGATCCATAACGTCCACCACCACACCAAAATATGATACTTTATCCTCAAAGTGAAGACAAAAACAATTACAAAACACCATAACATAGAAATATATACATTCAATAAAAGCCCAAAAATAAACTTCCAAAGTAGAAGCAAACATAACATCCACATAAACATATTTAAAACACAACGAAAAACCAACACAAGAACAAAATTGTCTAAAAAGAGAACAAAGTAACCAAAATGTCTAGATAAGAACTGCAATCAAAAGAAGTCAAACATCTTGGTGCATCGAGCATCGATCTCTGGCTGATCTGGGGGATTCTAGGGCTGACTCTCCTTCTCTACTGCAGAGTCAAAAGTACCCTCTCCAGGTGGGGTGTCTTGTGCTCGATCTCTCTGAATAGCCACCAATAAAAGCGACTCCTACACCACCTCCTCAGAAATGGGCTCCTCCTCCTGTCTCTGCTTCTTCGGGGTTGGCTCTGGGTCATTATGCTCTAGAGGCCTCTTCTCACAGGTGTATGGACGGTCGTTGAGCCAATCAAATGCCTCATCATTTACTGGTGCTACCTCTAGGACTAGAATAGGAGTTATCAAATCTATAATAAGTCGGCCTTGAATTTTGTCAAATCCTCAATAATTGCACTTGCATCAGCTGACCTAGCTCTATCAAGCCTCTTCTGGAATCTAGCCTCAAATGCACTGATCCATCATCAATAGCTCAAACTTTGTCATCAACTAAATCTCAGGCAAATGCTTGCATCCTCTCCTCGGCATCCCAAGCAATCTAATTAATCAACGGCTGAACCAGTGCTGATAACTCTTGCTGCCTACCCTCTGCTACAGTCACCCTATGCAATAAAGCCTGAAAAACAGCAACAGAGAAAAGAGGGTCAACCTGAAATATAGCTGCTGCTGGTACTGGGATGCTAGTGGATGGTGTTGACTCGATCTTGGCTGCAAGTGTGGGCTTTGTAGTAGCTGGAGTAGTACCTATTGGAGCAGGAGGTGAACTTGGAACCTATGGCTCTATCAAAAATGGCTCTGGGATAGGAGGTCAAATAGCTCTCTGTAGGTTTATTGGGTTTTCGCTGGCCTTGATTAAGCTGGGATTCATCGTATGCAAAGCCTCTAGATGAGGATCCAAATAAATAGACACCATTACTCCTGCCTCCTTGCATAATCTATGAATCAAAATGGGGAATGACAATGCCTGATGAGTGCAAACTGCTGACTCATGGATCAGTTCTGCCAAAACTCGAGCCCAATCGATTTCATACCCTGCCAAGATGCTCACCAACACCATGAGCCTCTCTAATATGATTACATTATTTGTGAATATGGGCCTGATGCGTATCTAGATAATAAACCACAAGAACTTTGCCCTAAATGAGAGTGGGCCTTCAGAATATTCTTGGTATGGTCTGTAGTCCATATCGGCTCGACACCTTCCTCGCAAACTTGTCCTGCTATCCACCTTAACAATTTTGTTTTCAACCTAACATTATTTTGATTAATTGCTTTCCTCATGTCTGCCATTCTATGGTCATATTCTGCTGTGGAGTGTGGAACTCTTTATTTTAGCCCGAATAACACCCTCTGAATAGTCTCTGCTGAGATGATGACTATCTCACCCCTGACCATGACTTCACTCAACCATGGAGCATCAATGGGCTTCATGACCCTCGGAAGGTTGCTACATACAGTAGCATAATCCGAAGCATAGAATTCCTAGACCAAGTAAGTAGCATACTTCCTAGGATTTGTGATAACCATCCTAATTCATGGCGATCAATGTCAGCTTCTAAACTTGGCATGCCTTTCAATCCTGAGTCTTTCAATCTTGCCTCCTCATGAAATTATCGCACTGGCCTCCCTTGACCCTTATGTTCCAATCCCTTATCATAGATTTCTTTCATGCCTGAAATGCACCACTTTGTGTTTTGAGGGTCGATGGAGGTGATGGTGTATGCTGCATCATCAAGTTGTGGAGGAACAACCTCTTTTGAATGAACTTGAGACACCTTAAAAGAATTTGCATTAGAGGTGGAGTAGTCATCATCTGACTCAGTTTGTTCACCCTCCTCATCATACTGGGAGGGGTTGTCTACTTCTATCACTACTCTTTTTGATTGTTCTCATGCCAAGGAAATGTTCACCTCTTGGTCAGGGTGCACGTACATCTCCTCAGTTGATTTCTCCTCCTCGGAGAATTCATATCTTAGACGATGACCTGAAATAAAAGCAACACTCCATTGTCCTCTTGAAGATATTTTCTCTATAAGCATGTTAAAGGATGAGCGCCAAGATGTCATATTCCAACTAACAAATATAAAAAAGAACAACTACACAAAAACATTACAATTACTAAAGTAAAAACAACTTGAACTAGGGGCAAGGCTGCAGATACGAGGTACAAATACGTCCTGTAGGGTAACCTACGAGCCATACTTTAGCAGTCATAGAACTAACCCATAAAACAAAAAGCATTCTGGAATAAGCTACGCGACATAGATACGACTCGTAGGGAGGCCTATGAGTCATTGTCTCTAGTTGTAGCTCATTTCAGAGTTAGGTAGAGAATTAAGATCAAGGCCACGAAGTCACCATTTACACCTGTAATAGGTGCTATGAGTCATAGGTGTTTCTCTCATCGAAAATGATAAGGCACCCTAAATGACTGTTGCCTTCGACGAGGGGTCACTACGACTCGTAGTGCAAACTATAACTCGTAGTGAGTCATTGTAGCAGAAAATAGAAAGCATCGCAAATTTCTACAACTGTTCCATTAAGACCAACAAGAACTCAAGCCAGCATAGAAGTTTACAATACAAAGGCATGGATGACACCCTGACAAATCCAAACATCCTTCGTCATCAGTCATAACAAGACAAAGCAATTATCATCCCTTAGTAGTTCTAAATTCTTTCAGAGGTATCAACATCATCATGTATTTGAAAGTAAAATGGTAACACCCCTCAATCCACTATATTAGTCCCACATGATCTTCATATGATAAAGACTAATCAAGTACGCAACAAAACACAAGATCATTCACCAAGCAAAGACAGACCCCAAGGCTTCTTTACAAGGAAGCAAACACTTTCATATCACATTCTTCTTACTGTCACAATTATTTTCACATGACTATGCTCCTAAGACATTTATCCATGCATCCATCAGATAGAAACTTATTCAAAGATAAACCAATTTTAATTAAGAAAACTTAGCAGATGAATGAATGATAAGAAGAAGAAAAATCAGCAAAGTTCTTGGAGCACACTTCAATTTCTAAGGAATTTTAGTGGTTGAAAATGTAAAGGTGGATGAAATAATGATAGAGAATGATTAGGGGGTTAAAAACTAACAGGGGGCGCTTCAAGAAGAGGCATGAAGAGCCAAGAGATGCAAATCTCTTAAAATTCAAAATGGTTTGTCCTTTAAAATTCTGCAAATTGGTCTTACGAGACCCCGACTACGAGTTGTATGATGACTTACAACTCGTGGGTCCTAGTCTCGTAGTAGACCCAACACTTAGAAAATTTTTAATTTCATGCCTAAGCACTACGAACCCCACTTACGACTCATAGGGGATCTTACAACTTGTAAGATTGGCTCATAGAGTGGGTGCTACCTTCTCATACTCATTGTTTCTCTCTATGAGGCATGACTACGAGTTGTAACCTTCACTACAATTACAACTCGTAGGCTTGCTTATAGAAGCCGCCTCAAAACATGATTTATCAATTCTTTAGCTCTTGGTTTGTTCCTACGAACTATCACTTAAAATACACCAAAGTACCAATTGATGCAATTAGTTCAAAGTCTCAACAATTTCAATACACTATTAACTTACTAATCAATAATTAAAATATGATAAAATGTCTTAAAATAAAATAATACATAAAAGATACTTAGGTTGACTCCCAAGAAGTGCCTTGTTTAATGTCGTGGATCGACTCAGTCATTCATGAGTACTTAGACTTCCTCATAGGCTCCATCACTGCTTCTTCTACTTTTCCTTTGTTTTATCTTACACTGCATCTAGTTGCTCAGT
>JAOTQJ010060053.1:0-13850 GCA_025642045.1 Solanum sejunctum | reverse complement strand
CAGAGACCTTGTCGGCCCGCATTTATGTATATGTATAAATGGATATATATTTGCATTGTTATCTGGGTTGCTGCTGGGTTTTCTTTGCATGTGCAGTTAGTTAATAAAACAGAGGAAACTCTGCTGAAATTTCGGTAGGTTTCCAGGTCAGTTTCATTAGGAATTTATGGTTAGCCTGTGTTTAGGTGTCCCTATCGGACACTGGTCACGACCCTAGGTTGGGGCGTGACAGAGATGGAGTTGAGTTCATGACATTTTAGCTTCAAGATGAGGCTAAGCAACGGTGGACTGCCTTTATGGAGTGTTGATTGCTAGTTTTGCGACCACTTACTTGGCTTGGTTTCATGCCTTATACTTGGAAAAATATGTGCATTAGATCTTGAGGAATCACAAGAAGGATGAATTTATGGAACTTGAGCAAGGAATAATGACAGTGGTCGCTTATAAACAAAGTTCATGTCTTGTCTAGATATGCTACTGAGTTAGTGACTATAGAGGAGGAGAGAATTTGATTGTTTGTCAAAGGTTTTAAATTTTAGTTGAAGGTTTTATTCATTCATATGGCTGATGCAAATAAAAGTTTCAATGAGGTTACAAATTTTGTACTGAAAGTTAAAAAAGTGAGGAAGTTAGGCAGGCTAAAGCTTTCGCTAAAAGGACAAAAAATTTATGTAATTCTTATGGTTCTTATTTCGAAGAGTCAGGTAAGCCCGACCGTTATAGACCAACTAGTTTTCTCAGTCATGCATAGTTCGATAGGTGATTACTCTAGGACTTTACATAGGCTATTACTTAAAATGGTCAAGGAGCTCCTTTCACACTAAGTACTCGACCTTTCTTTGATCATAGTTGTTACAATTTTGGGGATCCAGGATATGTGAGGAAAGAGTGTCCCTACCCCCATGTGACTGTCCTTACAAAACAGTGAGCTAGAGCCTTAGTTCCAATAATTAAAGGTAACAATTATACAGAACATTCACAATTAAGGCATGGAGGAAATTAGAGAAATTGTGGAAGTCGAGGTAATGTTAATGTAGGTATGGGAGCGGTGTAGACAGGCAAGAAGGTTGCCCATCAGGGTGATAGATCTTAGCTTTATGCTTTTTTAGGCATTACAAAAGTTGAGGCATTTGATGCAGTGATCAAAGGTACTATTCTTATTTATAACTAGATACTTGCTATTTTGTTTGACCCACACTCTACTTATTTTTATGTATCGATAAATTTTATCTTAGGATTTGATGAGATTTGTGATGTTCTTGATACCTCTATCTATGTTTTTACCTCCATTGGAGAGTTTGTTGTAGTCACCCATGTTTATCATGCTTGTTCTGTTTTATATATGGTTGATTTTAGATTTGACCAATTTTGATGTGATCTTAGGCATGACTTGGTTTTCTCCTTATCATGCATTGATTTATTATAAAGCTAAACTTGTACCTCTAGAGATCCTGAGTGGGAAAAGCTTAGAGTGGAAAGGGAGTACAATTTAAGCTGATTAAAATCATATATGTATTCGAGCTAGAAAAATGGTAGGGAAAGGTTTTCTAGTATCCTTGGCTCAGGTTAAAGATGATAAGGTAGAGTCTCCTTCTATTGGTTTCATTCTTATAGTATTTGAGTTTAAAGAAGTCTTTTCTATAATGTTTTCTGGCATAGCTCTTGATCGAGATATAGATTTTTGCATTGATTTAGAGTCTGACACTCGCCTAATCTTTTTCTCTCCTTATCATATGGCTCTAGTAGAGTTGAGATAACTTAAGTTTTAGACTCAAGAACTCCTCAATAAGGTTTCATCTGCCCTAGTGCATCACCATGGGTTTTTCCCATCTTGTTTGTTAAAGAAAAGGATGCAGGAAGTATGAAAATGTTCATAGACTATTGACAATAGAATAAGGTGACTATTTAAACAAATACATGTTTCTCATATTATTGATCTCGTTGACTAGTTGCAAGGCATGTTAATGTTCTCTAAGATTAATTTAGGTCTGGCTATTATTAGCAAATTATTAGGCCTGAGAATGTGCCTAAGGCTGCTTAAGAACCTAGTATATGCACCGTGAATTCTTGGTGATATCATTCAAGTTAACCAATGCTCTTACAGCCTCTATAAGTTTGATTAATACAATGTGTAAGCCATTTGGATTGATTTATAATTTTTTATATTAATGTTATTTTAGTTTATTTAAAGAGGAAGGAATATCATACTGAGCATGTTTATATTTTTCTAGGTGTCCTGGGAAATAGAAATTATATGTAAATTTTTCTATGTGTGAAGTTTGGTTGTCTTCTGCTACCTTCTTCGGGCAAGTTATTTTAAGACTTCAGTTCGGCTTAGCTCAGAGTTGAGAAGTTTTATGGGGCTTGCCAGCTATTATTGACGATTATGAAAAACTTAGTTTTTATTACTACAATTGATGAGGATGACCCAAAAAGATGTTTCATTTGAGTATATTAATGAGTGGGAGACTACCCAGGATCAAGACACTTTTGACCTCAGCCCAAATCCTGATGCTATCGGTGAAAGATAAGAGTTCTATCATTTGTTTGTGATATCTCATACGTGAGTTTTGGTGTTGTGTTGATGCAGGATAAGAATGTCATAGCTTATGCTTTATGGTAGTTAAAGGTTCGTAAAAGAAACTACCTAACACATGACTTGGAGTTGACAACAATGGCATTTGTCCTCAAAATCTAGCGACATTACCTCTATGGGGCTAAGAATGATATTTTTACTAGCCATCATAGTCTGCAGAGGGTACTAATGGATTTTATTATGAGACCCCATAAAATGTTAGGGAAGTTTGATTCTATTTGGGTTATGGTTGACTGACTAACAAAGTCATATCACTTTATTCTGGTCAGAGTTGATTATAATGCTCAACAGTTGACCAAACCTATGTGAAAGAAACAATGAAATTGTATGGGATTCCCCTTTCTATCATCCCAAACTATGGTACTTAGTTTACATCTAATTTTTGGAGAGAATTACATAAAAAGTTGGGCATGTAACTCACCTTCAGTACCTCTTTTCATTCACAGACTAATGGACATCCAGAGAAAACTATACAAGTATTAAAAGACATGCTGAGGTATGTGTAATAGACTCTGGTGATCATTAAGACAAGTTCCTACCATTATGTGAGTTCTCTTATGATAATAGATATCACTCCAGCATTGATATGTCTTCTTTTGAAGCCCTTTGTGGGAAGAGATGTAGATCATCCATATAGTGATTTAAGAGTGGAGATTGAAGCCTTTGGGGATTGATTTAGTAAAGGATGCTCATGATAAAGGTTAAGAAGTATCTAAGCTAATCTCCTAGCGCTCAGAGTCAAGAGAAATAGTATGTAGATCTCAAAGTAGTAACATGACATTTTAGGTCGGTGAACTAGTTCTTTAGAAAGTGTCCTCCATGAAAAGTATTATGTAAGTTGGCGCTATATTGGCAAATTTGAGATCCTTGATTATGTTAGGCTAGTGGCTTATAGGTTGGATTTACGACCTTATTTTTTCAAAGCCCATCTTGTGTTCCATATATCTATATTAAAAAAGTACCATGGGGATAGAGACTACATCATTAAGTAGCACTCAGTGTTATAAGACAAGAATCTCCAATATAAGAAAAATATTAAGTAGCACTCAGTGTTATAAGACAAGAATCTCCAATATAAGAAAAATTTTATCACAATTCTTGATTAGAATGTTAGAAATTTGAGGACCAAGAAGATTAAGTCGGTAAAAGTCTAATGCAAGTTTTGTTTGATTGAGAAAGCAACTTGGAAATTAAGAAAGATATACAAAATAAATACCCACAATTGTTTGTCGATTCAGTTACTACTTTATTATTGCCTTAGTTTCATTTTTCCTATTGATCACTTAGAGACGAGTAATGGATAAATTGGTATCTATTATAACGATCCTCGTCACTATGAATAGGCCAATAGGCATGGAAACTGGCTAGAAAACTCCCGAGTAGTAAGTAGAAAATTCTGAGCCAAAGCTATATTTGGATGAATAATGAGTCATAAAAGATATTGGGCAATCTGAAAATGGATTGGGCATTGATTTATAAGTATGGTCCCTTAAGTTAATATAATAAGTAGCATGTACAACTTTATAGAACTGAACTCAGACGAGTAGAACTCCTGAAATATAACTTGACGTAAAAAGGTGCATATTCAAACATCATGTTTTTAGGGTGTGTTATTAAAAGAGGATTTGGAATGCAAGTTACAAAATTTTTGTGTCCTTGCAACCCACCATGATGGGATAGATCCTGCGATATGTTGGTGCTGCCATAGAGATAAGTAACTGCATGGCAGCATAGTCAGGAGTTTAAGTTAGAAAAAGTCCTGAATTTATTTTTGTTTTCTCCCACTTTGTCCTTGAGGAACCAAAAGCAACCTAGGGATTATTTTATTTAGTCTTTCACTTGTGTTATCGATAAAGGTAATTTAATAATTTTTGTAACTCATAAATTGATTCCTAGATAATAGAATATAGGAAAATTGTTATAGTGAAAGATTGTCACCTTCAATTAATGGTGAGAGATAGCCCTAGGTTATGATTTTGATATAATCCGCATAATAGGTCATTGTTTGCTGATTATTCTATTTATTAATTATTTATAGACCAAGAACAAGCCAAGTCATTAAAAACAAATTAGAGTTTTCAAGGTTTTGTTTCGAGATTGTGATGGTTTGATAATTTCATTTGAGTTATATATACTTGTTAAGTACTTCATTAGTAATTCTTTCATGTATGTGAATAAAAAATAAGGATATGAACTTAATAAATGAATTCTCATAATAAAACTTCATGCGATGAACCTATCATCAGAATTGTAAAGTTCTGGATTATTCATTGTGTGTTAATTGTCATTATGGTTGTAGTAGTAATTGTGATTTTAATTGTTGGATTTGATGTCACATTTCAATATCTTATTGGGTCAGGCATCACATTTTGATATATTATTGGATTGAGTAACATATTTTGACATATTATTAGATTGAGTGTCACATTTCGATACAACTTGTTCGGCCGTGGATCCTATGAGAGGGCCACTGTTGAAATTATTATGATGAGAATGAGAATCAAGAAAGTGACATGTAAGTATGAACTGTAATTTGATATTTTATCGTATGTATTTGTTTACTATATTGAAGTTGCTTTTCCATATTTTGCTTATTCGAATAGTCACATGATCAGTATAATTGTTATGTATACTAATATTTCACTTGATCTTTTCTTATCAAGTACAAGGCATCTTCAGGCAGTTCTTGATAGACCTCAACTAGATGAATGTTGATTTCAAGAGTTCAAGGGTGAACCAACTCTTTCAGCCTACCATGGATACCCCCACTATTCTCATCCTATTTGCTTCGAGCTCAAACACTAAGACATTAGTTATTTTGACTTTTCAGAATTGTATCCCCTTATGTTAGATGCTTAGATAGAGTTTTGGTACAATGATTTTTAGGTTCTAGGGAGTTATTTCTATATTAATTAGTTTTCTGTTTGACTTTATGGGAACTCAACTTAATCTTTATTTAAATTTGCTTCTATAACTCTAAATGTTCGATTTGTGCTAAGTTTAGTTATGTTAGAGTACTGAATCTCCCCTCGGAGGATTAGTTGGTTATCACTCACAACCGCTTTGGAATTGTGACATCTACTTTGTCAGGCAAGCTTCCAACTTTGCTTTGAGGCTTCATTTTGTGAATGCTTTTACTTTTCATTTCGTACGTAGTAAATTTCAAGTTATTTTCACCTACAATGCATAAAACACCTTCTATGATCTCTAAATAATTTAATTGAGTTGATATTAAAAGTATCAAACTCGAATTTACTCAAAACAATGCATAAAACATGGGTAAAATATAACTAAAGAGAGTGTAAAACCTAACATCAAAAAGTCCCTAGACAAAAATTACTATGAAAGAACAAAGTGTGAACTATGCCACAAAATTGCCCTGGCGCGACACAAGCTTGGATGGGTGGTTGTGTCGCGCCGAGCTTATATTCCAACAACTCTATCTTTCACCAACCTTTTATTCTTTAAGCTGGTACAACGCGAGCATGGTAGTGTGGCCTCATCGCACACACTATTTTACTATAAAATCTCTTTTTTTTCAAAAAATATATGAATCCCAAACTTGATCTTGATTTTTCTGTTTTTTTTTTTTTTGGACTTTTACTCAGATTTCAAAGTTTCACATCACTTGTTTTATTAAAGATAAAAAGAAAAATTAAAATTAACTTATTTTTAATTATAAAAATATGATATTTTTTAAAATAAATTAAAAAATTAAATATGTCATATAAATTAAAACTGAGAAACTTTAAAGTCCAAAACAAAGGAGCAATGACCATCCAAAAAATGGCATTATTGCAAGGACCGGGCAATAATGTGCATTTGCAAAATAATTTTCAATGACATTAACCAAATTGGAAAATTGAGGTTGGGGAAGGCAAGCTAGCTAGCTCTTTTTTGTATAAGTGGAAAGACCACACAACCAAATAACAACCACCAAATGTGTGTTGCATATGGTTCACAAAATGATTACGGAATCGTTTAGTATGAGATATAAGGTATAATAATCATATGATAAAATATAAAAAAATTTCATCTTGCATTTTGTTGAAATATTAGGTAATTCTTGAATTATTAAAATTTTCTATCATTTATACCTTAGTGATGAGATAACGTATTTTATATACATGATAAAATAATTTATCCTAATATAAGTAATCGTCAAACAACTTGTTACAAACTAAGCAACCCCTTAAGAGTTTGAAGTTTCAAGTCATAATAATGCTAATAGTACTTAACACTATCAAGATATTTACAAAATAATTATATATAAATTTTGATGATAAATATTGATTGAAAATAGTAACTACCTCCTATTATGAATTATGATTACTGATTGCATAAAAAATAAATACATCATCTGTTAAGAAGTAGGATATATTACTATCATTGCAAGATTGGTTCAAAAATATGTTCTTTTATTTATTAGCAGCGAAAGCTTTTCTATATGTGACCTCTTTTTACAAGAGAAAAGGCTTCAGTTTAAATATTCTAATTAATTTATCCGTCTTAAGCATCAAAATTTTGTATAACTCTATAAGATAAGTCTTATTTCAATCATAATTTTTTTAAGACTATTATATCCTAAACCCTAATTTATAATTATTAGTATTATATTATCTTGAAAAAAACATCTGAGAAATTCATACTCTTGGGATATTCATCAAAATATATCAGACTTTTCTTGATAATCAAATACATGGAGATCAAATCTAAATTATTGTCCTTATTCGAGACATCAAATACATAAAGATCAAGTCCAAATTATCATCCTCTTCAAGAAATACACTACTAGAACCCCTCAAAGAATCAAGTCGAATCATAAAAAAAATCTAAAGAGAAAAAAATCAAAAAAGTAAAAATTCGTAGCCACATTATAAAATTATGTTTCTTTAAATTTTAAAGAAACACAATGTACTGATCCTCTCTCAGGTTGATTGGACTGATTGGTCAACAATATGATTATACAAATATTAACTCATGGCCTCTTTCTTATCTTGTCTTTAAAATGTTTTACCTTTCATTTTTACGTTTCTTTTTCCTTTTTGACCTATATACCTTCTCTTTTGGGATGTAGCCTATAGTCTTTTCCCCGTATTTCCAATAGAAAAATTTTAAATATGTCCTCAAAACTTTAGGAAAAGATTTATTTATATCATTTGTTAATAATTTATTTTAATTATATTATTGACTTTATAAAAAGACCTCATTCATGTTATTAGCATTTAACAATTCAATTTTATGATTTTTGCATTTTTCCATGCAAAATCACCAAACTTATACTGATTAAAAAGTTTAAATATGTTATTGAATTTATTAAAGAAAAAAGTTCAATCAATATCATATTTGGACTCAATCATATGTCAGTACTGTTAAATTGTTGCATTATTCATTTTTCCTTTTTGACCTATATACTTTCTCTTTTGGAATGTAGGCTTTTCCCCATATTTCTAAACATGGATTATTATGTACTTGTGAATTGTGATGCTAGTGTTTGCACAAAACGCTTTGGCTTTTTCTTTTGTTGAAAAAGAAAATTGATAACTATTCTCTCCGTTCCTTGTTAGATGAATATTTTAATAAAAATATTTGTCATCATCATTTACTAAACTAGAACTGAATTAATGAAGTTTTACCAGTTGAAAGTTTAAAGTAATTGATTGATGTCAACAAAGGACAATATAATAAAGTTGATTAATTTATAATTTCTTAATCGTTCTATCACATAAAAAATATTCATCTAATATAAAATGAAATTAATAAGAATAAAGAGCAATTAATTTTTAAACAAAAAGTTTTGCTTTAGGGTCATTGTCTCTTTATAAAAGAAAAATATGTGATCAGCATACCTTATCCTTTGATTAATATGGCTTTATCTATAGCGTTGACTACTCCTTAATTATAACCCTTTACATTGTACATTTACTCATAAAATTCCAAAGACGTTTTATAATACTATAATGTCGGTGTACATTTTCCTTTGACCCAAAAATAATTACTTGATTTATTACATGTTAAGTAAATTTTTGATGTTTATTTTATCATTCATAATAATTGAATTGTTTAAAGTTAGAATGGATATCAAAAAAAAATTTATATTTATCTTTTTATTTATTAAAGTTTTATATTTTTAAAAGATAAATTACATTATTTATAAAATTATATTAATAATTTCACGAAGAGTAATAGTGAAAATTATGATTTAAATTGTGTTGTTGAATATCTTTCATAATATATGTGCATTGCCTCACAAAATTTTAGCTAATATGAAGGCAGTATTTTTTCTTTTTTAGCTTATTTCACACCTAGGAAAATTAACAAAAACAAGGTAATATATTTTACTAACTTCGATTTTACATGTTTCTTGATAATTGAGCAATATTAAGACACTTATTTTTAGGTATGCGCAAAAATCAAATCGATCGATAAATCGACCAAAAAATAATATTATTGGGTTATTAGGTTAATGTGTTTTTAATAGTTTTATATTTTTAAAAAAATGAGTTATCGGTATAACACCCCACACCTTACGCTACTAGCACAAGTCAAATGAAACATATCATGATTTGGATAAATTGACGCTAATTTTTAAAAGTACTCGAATCTCGCATTAATGAGCTATATGTGCGTCTAACGCTTAAGAGGGTCGGATGTATACATGTTTTGTGTTGAGTTGAGTAGATTACGGCCTTAAATGAAGTGAGAGAATTGAGGTGCTTGTAGGACTTAGAAGCTAGCAGGTGAGTCACCTACTTGCTTAGCTTAAAATTGTTAGGTAAACGGAGACGAGGCTCGACGTCGAATTTGTCCAAGTTCGATTATGAATAAAGTCTGTGTTAAGGGTGTAACTTGGACCCATATTTTAGCATTCTAAAATGGACTATATGATCAGCCCAAGAGGGATATAAAGAGAGCCCAAGACCATTACAGTATTCTTAGCAAGTTAGGCCCAACTAGTTAGGAAGAAGAAATCTGAAAAATGGGCAGTCCAAGTCCATGTATTTGGAGCTCCAAAAGGCCCAAGTAGAAAGAAGCTGCATCACCTACTTGGTGATGTAAGGCTTAAGTAGCCTTAGTAAGTCGGCCAAGGATCATTTTAAAAGAGGGTCAAAGCAGCTCCCACAAAGCCATCGCTCAATTGAACTCACAAAACAAAAACAGCTTTAAGTTCTCTCAACCTTTCTTCACTTTGGAAAGCAGCTAAAAGAGATTTCTAGGGTTATTATACAAGCCCTATATCTTGAAGATAGTGGTAAGTAAGTTCATACATGTTTTTTACCATAGTTTCATCATGAAAAACAAGAGATAGATACTAGTTATGTATGCTGAAATCTGTTGGACAGATTCTGTGCAGAAAGTTGTTGCACCTTTTCCTTTTGTTTTGGTGATTTCTCTATGGTTTTTAAGTTATATTATGAAGAGAACTTGGTGTTCTTAACATGGTTTGAGTTATAAACATCACCCTAAGGTTGCTACCCTGGTTTTGGTTTCATTTAACAAGCGTGTTTTATCGAGTTATTTCAAGCGTCATGTTTATTGTAACTTGCGGGTTGTTGTATGTGAAGCTTTTAGCTCACGTCCTTCATGATTTTTTAAGTGTTGTTATAGGACTGTTTGTGGTCTGTTTATATGTGTAAATGTTACTGGAACAGTTTGGTTAAAGTTTGAATAGGTGTGGAGTTGTCAACGTCGAAATGTAGCGAAGGAAGGTGAAGTTATGTTGTCCATTTTTAGATTGTGTGGAATTGCTATGTGTTGAACTTTGTGGGCTGTCGTAAGACTGTCAAGAGGCTGAAACAAGATGTATATGACATATACATGAGAATTTTTGTTTGAAAGTACGATTATAAGTGAAAAGGTTGAATGAAACGCCTTGACGTCGCTAATTAAAAGCTTGTTGCACGTGTGTTGTTTTCTTATGTGATTGGGATGCCAAGGTGTATCTATTGGCTATTAATGTTAGTGTTATCCTCTATTATGCTGTAGATAAGCATTTGGAGGAAGGGAAGGTTATCTCAAGATAGTAATGAGGTCATACAATGAGGTATGTAAGGTTACTTGATTTCGTATCACTTGGCATGAAACATAGATCCCTCGTGGGTATATAAAGGCACTTGCCAACTCTGACACAACTATTAACCGTGTCTCCACTCTCTTACATGTTCATATGATCCTCTATACAGTCACTTTCAAACCTGTATACATGCTTTAATACCAAGTTACATGAGTTCCTGTTACAAGATAAAGTTCATGAGTTGTTCCATTTCATACGCATTTCATCAATTGTGTAATGTACTCTTTTCATTGTCATATTGTCTGGCATGATTATCTACATGTCACATGCTACATATACAATCCTACAGCTCCGATATCATGTCCACCAAAAGAATCACCCCAAAGGTAATTGAAAGATAAAGTATACAGTTTTGACGGGTGGCAGCCCGAAGGAGTTCGTGAAGAACCTAGCATAGGGACGATCCTAATACAGTATTATGGGTGGTAGCCCGAGGGGGTTCATACAGAACCTAGCATAGGGACGATCCCGATACAGTTACCACTGATCAGTTGATCATATGATTAGAGTTGTGCACAGATTTTACAATACAGATTTTACAGTAAAGGTAAAGTGATATAAAGGATGTAAAGTACATGATTCCACAGCATAACTAAGGGTGATTCCTGATCTTCCACATATGCATGGTTCCATTTGAGTTGTTACTTTATATACAGTATATCATGCCTTACATACTCAGTACATTATCCCGTACTGACGTCCCTTACGGGGGACCTGCATTTCATGTTGCAGGTACCAGTGCTAGTAGAACTCCCCAGTAGGAGTACAGGATATTCAACTGCTGTCATCAAGCTCCAAGTTGCTTCGGGGCTTTGTACATGTCTAGAACTTACAAGTTTTTATTGCATAGTTTGTTGAGGCGGGGCCTATCCCAATCCTTGTTAGATGTTTTTCTTTATTTAGAGGTTTTGTAGACTATATAAAACACAGTGAAGTCATGTCTCGCATTTTAGGCAGAGTGACCCCAACGGCCTAGTCATATGCATTTCCTTGTGGCTTGTTATCACTGTTTATCTGCTTAAAGGCATGTCAAACATAGAAATCCCTTATAATTTGTTATAGTTACAGGCTGGTTCTCCCGAGCCTTATCGGCAATGGGTGCCGGTCCGCCCCATGGGACTTTGGGGCATGACAATCGGTTAGATTTTGATTTTTAGTATTGGATTATTGGGTAAACTGATAACTCAAAAGACTAGTAATTTACTACTTTACCACTTCATAGATACTAAATATTATTAATTTAATATTGCAATTGACACTTTATATCAATAATCGTAAGTCATGTATTTGATTGATTTTCAATGTTTAAGTCTTTCATCAAGAAAGTAAATTAGAATATGACTCTAAATGTTGCATACCGTTAAGCTTAGATGTTTAACAAATATTTTATTCACTTCATGTTGATTTAATCATCTCATTATAGTGTTCATTTGGAGTTAGCCGTTATGTATTCATGAAGCCTATTTTATTAAATCAGGCGAGTGTTGCAAAAATAGACAAATAGATATGTTCATCATTTTTACAATTCCTTATCCGTTTCACTCTAGTTTTTCAAAAGCATTATGTCACTTACAACTGATTTACTTGTTTCACTGTATTGCGTCAAATTGTTAGAAAATCATATATTTATTTTATGAGTATTTTCTTAAGGACCAAAAATTGATCGATGGAAATTCGATAAAAGAATATCTTATTAGTTTGTTATTGGTTTAGTATATTTAAAATCAAAAATCAATAAAGCAAATTGATAACAAATAAAATCGAATCAAAATAAACGACCGATGTACACCCTTACTTATTTTGAAAAAAAGAAATATTAACTGTCTTGAATTTCTAAAGCAATACTTATTCTAGAATATTTTTTCACTAAAGCGACAGTTATTTGAATGAAAAAAGCATAGATCTAACTAATACTCTCCTGGATCAATTTTAATTATCATGCTTACTAAAGAGTAAAAAAATCTTACCAAATTACTTTTTTAATTAATAATGTTTTTTTTAGATGCGTGAAAAAAAATACAACAAATAGAATAGACCAAAAGGGATTAGACATTAGAGTCACTGGCCTAATGAGATCAGGTTCTACCCCTTTATTTTGGTGTCTGATTTATTGAGATTTAACTAAATTCAAAGTTGTATGCTTCAACTAAAAAAAAAAAAAAACACTTCTAATAGTATTTCTTTTAGTAGATTTTATGTAAATCATATAGTCTAAAGAGTTCATTATTTTTTATTTTTTTTTAATTTATAAAAATTCCTTAGAAAATGGAGCAATTCAGATATATTAATTTAGTTTCAAATACAAAAATAAAGGTTTTTAAGTATCAACAGGTAACATTTAAAGCATGATATATTAAATATAGAGATAATTTAAGAGTTAGAATTAATGTATTTGAATTATTGAATTAATACGTTTAATTATTAAATTAATACATCCACATAAAAAAAAGACAATTTTAAAATTTTTAAAAATAGGTAAGAATAATAAAAAAATATAATAAATAAAAGATTGTAATTAAATAATTTTTTTTTTTTAAATCTCAAAAATCTCAACTCAAAATTTCAATCAAAAATAAAGAATTCCCAGATCATTTCACAATCATCCATAGCCATATAGATTGTCAAGAGTGTTTATCCATCTTGGTGTACAATGGCCATGATGTGGTTGTGAAAAATTTGTGATATTAGCACTAGTACTTTGGGGTGACAATTATTGCAGCCTACTTAATTTTCTCTTTGGGTATGTTTGGCACAGAGAAAAATATTTTTTATAGAAAATATTTTTTAAAAAAATGAATTGATTTTTAATTTATTTTTTTATATTTGGTTTGTAAATAAAAAATATTTTTTAAAAAATATTTTTTATTATTTGGTTAATAAATAAAAATACTTTTTAGCAAAAAAATTCTATTTTAGCTAGAGAGTAAAGAAAAATTTGTAGAAAAATAATTTCTGACATGAAAATATTTTCATAATTTGAAGTATTTTTTATAAATAAACATTTAAATTCTTTTTTGGATGGTTGGGGGTGGACGGCTGGAGGATGGGGTGGGCGTGGGGGCGGGTGATGTAAAAATTAAAATTTTCAAAATTAAAATTTTTTTAGAAAAATATATTTTTAAATTTTTTGTATGGTGGATGCGGGGGGGGAGGCTAGGTGCGAGGGGCTAGGGTGGACGG